>CABHPP010128594.1:5896-25528 GCA_902168425.1 Peromyscus attwateri | reverse complement strand
CCCAGTGTGAATTGTCATCCCCAGCCTCCTTACCACCACAGCACTACTCAGTGTGAACTGTCATCCCCAATCTCCTTACCACCACAGCACTACCCAGTGTGAACTGTCATCCCCAGCCTCCTTACCACCACAGCACTACCCAGTGTGAATTGTCATCCCCAGCCTCCTTACCACCACAGCACTACCCAGTGTGAACTGTCATCCCCAATCTCCCCCGTGTTGGGGAATATTATTTGAAGGTGTGTTACTTTTGTTTATGTTGCATTAGTTTAACTCTGTGAATCTGTGTTCCTGTGCCTGTCTAAAACACCTGATGGTCTAATAAAGAGCTGAACAGCCAATAGTGAGGCAGGAGTGAGATACAGGCAGAGCTGGCAGGCAGAGAGAATGAAAAGAAGGATCGAGGAAAGAAGAGAGAGCAAGAGAGAAGGAGGAGGACCCAGGGGCCAGCCACCCAGCAACACAACAAGCCATGGAGTAAGAGTAAGATTTACACAAGGAAGAGAATGGGAAAAGCCCAGAGGCGAAAGCTAGACGAGATA
The DNA here is from genome assembly GCA_902168425.1 of Peromyscus attwateri. NCBI lineage: Eukaryota > Metazoa > Chordata > Mammalia > Rodentia > Cricetidae > Peromyscus > Peromyscus attwateri. Next base: position 24,986 of record CABHPP010128594.1, on the reverse strand, counting down.
ATTCAAGTTAAGGAAAGCTGGCAAGAAACAAGCCAAGCCAAGGCCTGTCATTGTTAAGTAATAATAAGAAAAAGCAAACAACAACAGAGCTCAGTGTTCCAGAATCACAGAGACGGTCATGGAACTTTCTTCTCCCTCCCTCTCCTTGAGTATCTGTCAGCAGTTCCTGCATCCATCTCCTCCTCTTCCCTTTGACCCCTGTACCACAGTTCTGCCTTACCACTCTTTCATCCCTTTACGAGCTTTCTCCAAAAGACCCAAATGGTTTCTATTCTTGTGACAGGACCCTGAAAATATAACTGGTTGTAATTATATTTTCATATATATATTATATATAGTCTATAATATAAATATATTTATAACTGGTTGTAAATACATAAATGCTGGGAAATTTGCTACAATTCAATGGGACATATATGAAGGTATTATTGTTTGTCTTTGCTCTTTTGGGGGGCCGACCACCCAGTTCACAAATAAATTACACATAGAGGCTTATTATTATTTATAAATACCCAGCCTAAGCTTGGCTTGTTTCTTACCAGCTTTTCTTAACTTTAAATTATCTTGTCTATCTTTGGCCTCGGGGCTTTTATCTTGCTCTATTCCTGTATACCTTTTCTTTCCTTCTTAATCCATGTCTGGCTGTGTAGCTGGGTGGCTGTGTAGCTGGGTGGCTGGGTGGCTTGGTGGCTGGGTGGCTTGGTGGCTGGCTGGCTGGGTGACTGGGTGGCTTGGTGGCTTGGTGGCTGGGTGGTTGGCCCCTGGAGTCCTCCTCCTTCCTCTCTCTCGTTCCTTGATCTTTCTTCTTTTTCTCCCAGATTTCTCCTCCTATTTATTCTCTCTGCCTGCCAGCCCCACCCATCCTTTCTCCTGCCTTTCTATTGGCCATTCAGTTCTTTATTAGACCATGCAGGGAGTTTAGACAGGCACAGTAATACAGCTTTACAGAGTCAAACAAATGCAACATAAAAGAATGCAACGCATCTTTGCATCATTAAAATAAATGTTCCACAGCATAAACAAATGTAACACATCCTCAACTAATATTCCACAACAGATCTTCTCATTTCTGGCCTCCATTTCTACTTCGTGGGGCCCCTGTCAGGCCCCCAGACCTGCTGTATCTGAGAGACTGCATCCATGTTCATTGGCTCATTAACAGCCCTGTGTTCCATTTTCATTGACCCAGCACCGTGAAGACCCTCTCCCATAATGACTCTCCAAGTCCCCACTGGACTAGGAGAACACATAGTTCTCCTAGCGCAATGGTTCTCAACCTTCCTAATGCTGCGACCCTTAAATTCAGCTCCTCATGCTTTGATGACCCCCAACTATACAATTAATTTGTTGCTATTTCATAACTGCAGTTTTGCTATTGTTATGAATCGTAATGTAAATATCTGATATGCAACCCCTATGAAAGGTTAATTTGACCCCCAAGGGGTCACGATCCACAGGTTGAGAACCACTGTTCTAGCATCTAGTCAGTTTCCTTCCTCAGTAGACCCAGGACTTCCTCTCCCAGGTGATGTGGAGACTTTGGTGATTGCTGAGGGTCCTGCGGAGAAGAGTCGTAACCAGAGGGTGGAGCCATGTTGTGTATTCACAATACATCAAGCCAGAGAGGGCAAAGACCTTGAGAAATATGGTGTGCTGGAGACCAATGTGACCAGAGGCCAGGCTGAGAATGGCAGGGGACAGGCACCAAGGGATGAGACCTGTGCCTTGAGCCCCTGAGGAGTTCTGTCTCCTGAGCATGCTATAATGTAGGTATTTTTGTGTGTCTCCACGCAATCCCATCCCAGGAAGCCCTAGCAGAAGAGAAGGTATGAAAGGGCCCTTTCATCTCTACAAGCTTGGCAAACTTTGTTTCTAGCTGTGCCTTGGAGTTCTTTTTGTTTGATTTGGTATGGTTTTGTTTTGTTTTGAAGACAGGATCTCATTTCATAGCCCAGGCCGTCCTTGAACTCAAGATCTTTTGCCAGTCTCCAGAATGCTATGATTACAGGTATGGACCACCATGTCTTTCTCCTTTAATTAACTTTGGAAAATCAATTTCAAAGGAGAAGTGGATGTTCTGCATTATAACCATGTTCTATATTTAAATTTCAAGTGAGTCTAGAGTTTATCTCTAATTAACAGAGACCTTTCTTTGCAACTCTAATATTCAAATACCTGCTCATAAAAATGTCTCTTAGAAGTGGGGCAGTGGTAGTGCACACCTTTAATCCCAGCACTCAGGAGGCAGAGGTAGTTGGGTCTCTGAGTTGGAGGCTAGCCTGGTCTACACAGTGAATTTCAGGACAGCCAGGGCTAAACAGAGAAACCCTGTCTCAGAACAAAAATAAAAATAAAAACAAAAAATGCCTTTTAAGTCCCATTTTGTGCATTTATCCACTAGGGTCTTTCTTGTTTTGCTTGTGTTCTGAAGAACTTTCAAGTAGGCGACTTTGAACAATCTCCTGTAATTGGAAGGGAGTTCCTGGTCCCCTGCGGGACTCTGCAAGGCTGAGCACTTGTCTGAAGTCATTTGTAGGAAGCATTTAACATGCACTCCTGGAAATTCCTCTATGTTCTGGGAAGATCTAAACCACTGAGTGCAACAGGAATCTGCTGAAAATAAATAAGTAAAATAAAAAATAAAGTGCTTAGACTCAGGGAAAGCAACACAGAACATCACATTCCTGTTGTCTTAGTCACTGTGCTGTGAAGAGACATCATGACCGAGGCAGCTCTTATAAAAGAAAACACGTGATGAGGGGCTTGCTTCCAGCTACAGAGGTTAGTTTGCGACCATCATAAGAAGCACACAGGCATGGCGTTAGCTGAGAGCCTTGTGTCTTGATCCACAGGCAGCAGGCAAAGAGACACTGGACCCGGCCTGGGCTTCTGTAGCCTAAAGGTCCACCCCCAGTGACACACCTCCTCCAGTAGTGTTGCCCCTCCTAATCCTTCCCAAACAGTCCCACCAGCTGGGGACCACGCATTTAAACATGAGCCTGGGAGCCATTCTCACCCGGACCACCACATCTGTTAAGCATATGCTTAGGGACCCAAGAGCAAGGGCCTCACCGTGCACTCTGTCAGGGAGCTTCATCCCAGTCTCTGAAATTCTTAACTCCATTAGTTTCCCCATGTTGTTATTCTTATTTATGTTGTGCAAACTCTTCTCTGTATTGGATATTCAATCCCTTTACTGTTTTATAATAACCCTTTTATTATCAAAACAATAAATTATCATAAATAATGAAAAATTAGACTATACTAATACAAGAATACTCAGGGCCAGAAGTATATATAGCCCAGTGGATGAGAACGCACTTGGCATGTGCGAGGCTCCCAGGCTCACCCAAGGACAATTAAAGAGACAAACTCCCAGCTTCGTAAGTCTAGCATTCGATAATAGCATATTAACATTTTTGTTGTTTGGGGTTTTTTTTGTTTTTGTTTTTTGTTTTGTTTTGTTTTTGTTTTTGTTTTTAGACAGGGTTTCCCTGTATAGCCCTGGCTGTCTAGCTGTCCTGGAACTCACTCTGTAAACCAGGCGGGCCTTGAACTCACAGAAATCTGCCCACCTCTGCCTCCCGAGTGCTGGGATTAAAGGCGTGCACCATCACCACCTAACACATGTTACCATTCAAATTCATGTTTTCTGTGTATAAAGCACCCATGTACTTATACCACACACACCTTATGTCCTGTCTTTTATTATGTGCTTTTTTATCTATTTATTTTGAGTAAAATCTCATGATTTTATTAATAATGAACCATCTTAGAACTGGGTGACTTGGACCCTTCTCTTCCCATTGCCTTCACTTCCAAATGTTTCCATCTCTTAGCAGCCAGAGCTCTCTGGGATCTGCAGTTGGCTCAACACACTCAAGCCTCAGCTCAGTCTTCTCCATAGTTATAGCCTTGGGGGGACCTGCCCACCATGGCTACCCTTTCCTCTCCCACTTTCCCTGGGCAGATAGAATCCTTGCCCTTCATGCACTGTGGCATTTTGTGGGGCTGGTGTTTGCAGAGACTGTGGCAGGCCAGGGGTGTTCATTATGTCTGCTGGAGTGGTCTCCACACAGAAAGAAAGAGGCTAGGCACTTATTCGTTTATTTTGAGGACTTCCTCATATTAAAAATTTACCCGGTTTGATTGGCTCAAAATACTTCATTGTATGGCAGTACTATAATTTAGCAAACCAGTTTCCTTTTACTAGACACGTAGGGACCACATTAACATCTTTGGTTTGTTTCTAAATGGAACATAACCAAGAGAAATTAGTGTTTGCTCTTCTCTGCTTCTAGTGTTTTCTCTCTCTCTCTCCCTCCCTCCGTCCCTCTCTCCCTCCCTCTCCCTCCCTTTCTCCTCTCTCTCCCTCTCTCTCCCTCCCTCTCTCTCTCCCTCCGTCTCTTCCTCCCTCCCTCCCTCTCTCTCCCTCTCTCTCTCTCTCCCTCTCTCCCTCTCTCCCTCTCTGTCCCTCTCCCTCTCTCTTTCCCCCCCTCTGTCTCTGTATGACTTTGCTTTCACTTTATATTCATTTGAACAACTTTTTTTGAGATCCTCTAAATTAGTTTTGAGCTAATTAATATTTTTAAATGGATTAGCCTGTATTGTTTGTACACATTGATGGGATACAGTGGTTTTCATACATGTCATTTCTGATCAACCTTTTTCCCACCCACTACCCATTCCTCCTAATCTTTACCAATCACTATTCTGTTTTCAAATCCACTAATTTTTTCAAAGGTTTATTTATTTTATTTATGTGTGTGTTCATTCACGTGTGTGTGTGTGTGTGTGTGTGTGTGTGTGTGTGTGTGTGTGTGTAGATGCCCAGGGAAGTTGGAGTTGTGAGCCACATAGAATGGGAGCTGGGAGTCCAGCGGCAGTCCTCTGGACGGGCGGCAGATACTCTTAACCACCAGGCCACCTATCCAGCCCCCAAACTCATTCACTTATTTTTTAAGTGGATTCTCCTTTTTCCATACTAAAAAAAATTAGAATAAATGAAAAAATAATTTCGATCACAGGAGTGGCAATGGGTTATGTTAAAATGATGCATTTGAGGACAATAAGTTCTATTCTTTTATATAAGTTATAGGTCACTGCTGACATTATAATTTTAAGGATACGTATTATTAGGTATTTTAGTGTATTAGTCATGCTTCTCCAGAGAGACAGTACTAATGTAATATATATGATAATATATTTCAATGTAATATATATGATAAATATATTTCATATATAAATACATTTCTTAGGCCATTGGCTCACTCGGTTGCAGAGGCTGACTGAGAAGACTGCAGCAGCTGTCTTACCTGCCTGCTGGAGACACTGGCATGCTGGCTGCATGGTCAGTCCAAGCTCAGCGCCAAGGAGGCCTGGGTACCACCTTCAGCTGAGATGAAGGCCTGAAGGAAGAGGAGTCGCTGCTGTAAGACCCAGAGTCCGGAGCACTTGAGTACCTGAAGCTCTTGTATTCAAGGGCAGGAAGAAAGGATGTCCCAGCTCAGGGACAGTTTTCCTTTCCTACACGGTTCTAGCCAGTCCTCCAGCCTTCAGATGATGCCACTCCGTCCATCAACTCGCAGACCTATCTTTTCTGGAAACACCTCGAAGAGACTTCCATAAATGATGCTTTACCAGTGGAATTGATGTTCCTTAACCCATTAAAACAGCTTCCCAAATCTTCTCCCGCCTCTCTCCCCCGACTTTGGCCTCTTTCCCTCTTGGCTTGCTTCCTTTCCCACTCTACCCCACACCACTCCTCCTCTCATGGCCCAGTTCCGTCTAGACTCCTCCAGATGCCTCTGGATGTTCTCTCTCATATCTACAATAAAACCCTTCTCAACCGTAACTCGGAGTGGTCATGTCCTCATTCTCCTTCAGCCAGACCAGTCCTTGTTACATCAGTGACGAATGGTGAGTGCCAGCAAAGGCCGAGCTTAGATGTACATTGGTTTATCTGCAGTATGCACTGAATTTCTCCACTCTTTTGGTATTTTTCTAGTAATCATGGGTGGCTTAGAATGGGATTATCCCAATCAGGCTTTATAGAAATAAAAACTGTGTTATTAAACACATGCTACTTCTTTATAATAGATGTGAAAATAACAATCCAAGCAAAAATATTGTGACTGCTCTAAGGACTAAATGAGATGGTCCATAAAGAACTCAGTACATGGCGTGCTGATGGAAATCCTCTCTGCTAACCCCATGCATTAGTGACATCATCATCGCCATTTGAAAAGCACTCATGAACTTCGCTGTGCACTCAGAGCTGCCGCAATGCTTCACGGGCCCTCTTTGTCCCCTGTGCTTACACACAACACACCACAGGCTCTCTGGTGGCCATTTAAACTGCGATTCTCAGGCTAGCTGTTGTTGTTGGTATCTTACTCTTTTGTGGGGAGCCTGTCACCTAGCTCCCAAATAAATCACACATGGAGGCTTATTCTTAATTATGAATGCCTGGCCTTAGCTTGGCTTATTTCTTGCCTACTTTTCTTAATTTTAAATTATGAAATTTTTTTTTTTGCCTTTGGGCTTTTCCTGTTCTCTTACTCCTGTCAATCTTACTGTTACTTCATGGCTTGCTGTGAAGCTGGGTGACTGGCCCCTGGAGTCCTCCTCCTTCTCTGGCTCCTAGATCTCTTCACTCTTCCATTTCTTTTCTTCTCCTCCCAGATTTCTCCCTCTATCTATTCTCTCTGCCTGTCAGCCCCGCCTATCCTTTCTCCTGCCTTGCTATTGGCTGCTCAGCTCTTTATTAGACCATCAGGTGTTTTATACAGGCACAGTAACACAGCTTCACAGAGTTAAACAAATACACTAGCATTGTAGCCCAGTTTGTAGAATGCTCGTCTAATAGGCACAAAGCCCTTGGATGATTCTCAGCACTGCATAGACTGGGCACAGGCCTGTAATCCCAGCACTTAGAGGTGGACTTTGAAGAGCAGAGGCTCAAGGTCATCCTTGGCTAGCCTGGGACACATGAGATCCTGTACCCCGCTCCCCCACAAACATATGCAAAAGACACTTTATACAAAATCAACTCTAAATGGTCATATACTCAAATATATCATGTAAATGGTGGTGATGGACTTAATTACATAAACTATGACTGATGGAAGTGACAGAATGGTCCTGGGGTGTGGCACACTGTATCTTCTGTTCCCACGGACACACTGCAGCCTCTCCTGACCAGGCTGGTTTTAGGCAGTTTGTTTAAGTCCAGTCTCCATGTGTGGCCAATGTCAATACCTCTGTACGTTACCAAGGGTTACGTAGGACCTGAACAGGAAGATAAGCAGTCCTTAGGAGGATACCAGAGCGAGCCGATCAGACAACAAACTGTCAACTACTGATTGAAGATAGGAATCTAAGTGTTGCTTTGGAGTGTCCACTATGACCATTGAGTATCTTCTTTTTTTAAAATTCTATTTTAATTAATGTTAGTGTGTAAAATAATGGGTTCTTGCTGTGGGCTTCAAGTGTATGAAATAGAGATTTAGCTGTACACGATAAAGCTAAACCTAGAAGGGTCAAGGAATTCTTCTGGAGGAAAGTCAACTATCAAGGAATATTTGATGTTATTCGGCTTTTATTATATCAGCTGTCTTCTGCTATGAGTTTCTTGTGCGCTCATATACTACTAGGCCTTAATGGCAAACAGTATAAGCTCTCACACCCACTGCCAATCTGAACTAGGTAACACCTACAGAGCTTGGGAGACAGGTGGACTGTAGATGCGTAGCTTTGTTTTTTGTGCTCAGACCATCTCTTTCCTTCAGGCCTAGTGGCATTCCACAGCTATTGACTCAGGACAAAAGGATTCTTTGCATATCCAGGTGCCAGTGAAGGCTGGGGCAGAATTCCTGGTCCAGGCAAAGTCATGTGGCTGGAGGGAAGAGAACAAGGCAGAGTTTCTGTAGAAGGTAGGGTGAGAGTGAGTTGGGCCAAGGAGTGAGGAGCAAGGAAAAGTTTTTGTAAATTGTGGGTGGATTTGAATCAGGTCAAGAGAGAAGAGGAAGGAAAGATGGAGGACAGAGGGCCAGAGGATGAAGATGAGACTGAGAGCGTAAGATCTTAGTTATTACTAGGGCTGTGAGAGGACAGGAAAAGAAGGGACAGAGAGGAACCGAGTGTCAGAACGGAATTGAAGCTGTGTAGATAGAATTTAGTCTCGGAGGAATAAAGTAAATAGACAGAGAGCTCAGTGTACTTAGATTCATTCCCTCAGATATAACCCCACTCTGACCATAGCGTTTTCTCCAGGACTGGGAGAGATCTTCTGAGGGCAGGCCCCTCGGAAAATTCCGTCAGCTTCTGTTGTGACGTTTTCATTTTCATGCGTATATGTCACACTTTGTCCTCTTTGCTCCTCATCTGCCTCCCACCCCCTTGCTGCCCCAGCTCACCTGGTCCCTTTATTCAGGTCTCAAATATTCTCTTGCCCTCTCTTGTTTCCCCCTCCTTTATCTGTAACCGTCTTTCCCTTCCCATAGTCTCTTTCTACCTTCATGGTGTATGTGTAACTGTGCATTTTATGTGTAAATACATGTATACACACATCAAATTATACCTATAATTTGTATACATAGATATAAATGTAAGCCTATATTCCATATGTAAAATAAAACATAAATACTTGCCTTTCTGGGTTTGGCTTATTTAACATGATTATCTCCAGTTTGATGCACTTCATTGCAAATATCAATTTTATTCTTCTTTACTATTGAATGAAACTTCATTTTGTATATGATCCACATATTATTTATCCATTTATTTGTTCATAACATCTCTTTGCCACAGGAGCCTTTTGTAGCCAAGCTCTTCCTAACACAGATCTCTGTTCTTTCTAAACATTCATCTCAAGGAAGAAATGAAGAGAATTGTTTGGGAGGAAATAAAGGGTGTGGGTTATGATTCACTGAGAACAGCTCAAAAGCTGCACTCACTGCTGCGCGGTTCTCAACTCTAGATCCTGTCACATTCCAGATCAGGGTTGTGAGTCCCAGCAGACTGAACAGCCCACGGCCCCAGGTCGAGCTTAGTGTTGGTATGGCTGTCCATTTGTTTTTAAAGCGTTGCCCCAGAGTCAGCAGAGTTAATCCAGTTTAACCAGAAAAAGGCCAGCCAGATCCCCAGACAGGGAGGAGGGAGAGAAGACCAACGTGGGACATGTCACTCAGCTGTCATCTGCATTTAAGAAGCAACCGTGATGGAACCAGCTCTTCAGCCTTCTGTAGCTCCTGACCTTCACCTTTAACTGCCTCAACACACCGCACCCCACTTTCTAGGTATTTCTGTAGACAAAACTGAAAAACAACAATTCATTGAGTACCAAGGTGGTGACAGCCATTCCCATCAGTGTCTCAGCAGATGGACGTACCTCTTCCAAATCCACAGCCTCGCCAAGGACTCAGCATTCTCAGCCTGGTGGGGAATGTCTAGAACAGTGGTTCACAACCTGTGGGTCACGACTCCTTTGGGGTCACATATCAGATATTTACATTACAATGCATAACAGTAGCAAAATTACAGTTCTGAAGTAGCAGTGAAATGATTTTATGGTTGGGGGTCACCACAACACGAGGAGCCGTATTAACAGGTGGCAGCGTTAGGAAGGTTGAGAACCACTGGGCTAGAGAGTCTGGTACAGAAAGACATTTGGATATTGTTAAACTCCATTTCATTCTGCCTGAGTGAAGATATGGACGCCAGCTATCCCGTACAGAGCACTGAACTAATGCAGACGAACCAGACTGTCACAAAACACACAAACTCCAGAGAGCTCTGCTGAAGGGGTCCTTCTGCTTAAAAATGGTCCTTTCATCAATTCTTGACTTGTCTACACAGTTTTATCCGAGAAGACAGAGGAAGCCCAGTCACATATGACACTGTATGGAACGAAGTTTGGCCGGCCAAGAGGAACGCTGGCTGACATGGAAAGGTGACACACACCTCATGTGTAACTTTAGCACTGGTGGCTTGTGTGTGCACATACGCATCATACACATGTACATGTACACACACACATATGCACGCACACATGCACACAAGTTTGTCCCAAACCCAAAGGTACACAGAATGACGTCTGTGATATGCTTCCCAGAGAGGCAGGAGGTAGGTAGATTTGGACATAGAACAGCATCGTCTATAAGTTGATAGTTGTTGATTGAAATGAAAGAATCCATGGGAGTTTGTTAACCCTCCTGTTTGTGTAGGTTCCTCATAACAAGGAAACCAAGAGGAAACAAGTTTATGGCTCACTCTAAAGCAAGAAAAACTCTGCAAGAGTGACACAGAGATACAACGAGCTTCCAGAAAGGAATCTATGAGCAGATACATTAATCATCCTCTTTGTGGGGAGAGTGGGTGTGTTGGGGGGTACAGAGGTACAGGCAGCATCTAAAACAGCTGACTGAGCTGGGCATGGCACACCTGCCCTAGGGGACAGTTAGAAGCTTGTAGGGATATTTTTGCTTGTATTTATTGGCAGCAATGCTGGTTCTCAGAGGGTGGGTAGTGGGTCAAAAACATAAAAAGTCCTTCGTACCAAGGACATGTCAGCAATGTCCCACTGAACAGCACAGGTGTGAGGAAACCGATGTGCCTGCCACAGAAGCCACTGGTGAGCTGTTGTACTGATCAGATCTTGAAAGCATGAGGTTCACATGTGGGGCATGGCACAAGAAAAACATGAATATCACAGACACACCCAGAACTGTAAGGAACACATCCACAAAGGCAAAAATGCCACGACTCTGAAATCCCTGCCCGATCAGAGGCTTGTCAAGACTGAAGAACCAACATGTCATGGAGAAAATATTTGTAGGTTTGAGAAAGAGGGAAGAATTTCTTGCAACCCAGAAAAGGCTGCACTAGCATAGTTAAAAGAGAGAAAAAATGTAGGAGAGTGTATAATCAGAACTCACCATCAGGGATATAAGCGCCTGTCCCTAGGAAGGACACACTCGCTAGGACCACTTAGCCCTGAAAGACTCAGCACCCATCTCAGTCTCGGGGAGCCAATTGCCTCCATTTGGGGACATTTTAAAACTCATTCGCATATTTCCAGCGTGGCTTTGGGGCATTGAGTCAGAAAGATTGAGATCAGCCTGGGCGACATAGCAAAGCCGATCTCAACCTCTTCCCCAAATGTATGTATCAATTCTGGAGGCACTACCTAGAATAGTCCCTTTTCATTTTAAAATTTAACTTCAAAATTTCGAAGGGTGTTCGTGCTTAATAATTTTCTTGGATTCCATACCCAAGAGATTTGGGAAAAACAAGTTCAGACCGGTCCCTGCCACCTCTCCCTCCCAGTGTGAGTAAATGTATTTACAAGTATTTATTTAACTGGCCCATGTAATAAACCAGAGAGCAGTGGTTCCACCAGGTGAGCATGTGACCTTCGGAAGAATGACTCCTGTCTGCCCTCACATTACTGATCAGGTCATAACCTTAAGAAGTTCATGGTCTGTTTGCAGGAAACAAAGACACATTGAACCAACTCCAGATGTGTCGGAAGACAGCGTGAGATTAAATCCTAAATGAGTTGTATGGGTGATAAATGGCTCTAGTCACAGCCATGAGGCACATGGCTATGGTCTGGAGCTGGAGGGGGTGTTGTGAGGAGGGTGCGCTGTGAAGGAACACACAGACCGGGGAGGGCAGCAGGTGAGCAGGGGCTGCTGTCCACCACTCCTCGAGTTAGCACTCCAGCTAACGCGTCCCGGGAATGGCAGGTGCGTGCACTCTGGCCTCCTCGTCCTGCCCCTCCCACCGGTCTTTCTGGACTCACAGGTCACCTGTTTCTGACTCCGCTGCTCAGGCTTGGGTTGTCACGTTCCTCACGCTGCCTTTTTGGCCACAAGCCGCTGATGCCTTGGCCTAGAACATCCGAGCGAGCAGCCAAGATGCAATTAGAAGAAAGGGGAGGGGCACGGTGTTTTACAGTCACACAACTCTTTCTTTTTTCCCTATGCATAGATAAATTCTTTTAAAATCATTTTTTTTTCTTTTCTAAAAATCAGTACTCAAGATGACAGAAAAATTTCCCCCAATGTATCATGAATGGTAGAATAATTTTGAATAATGTTTACCAAAATATTGGTGGGTGAATTCTTAGCAATAACACACCTATAACGAACTTAAAAAGCACTAATCCAAGGCCAGCTAGATGGCTCAGTGAGTAAAGGTGTTTACCACTCAATTCTGTTGACCTGAGTTCAATTCCCAAAACCCATACAGAGGTGAGAGAAGAAAACCAGTTCCACAAAGTTGACCTCTGACCTCCAGATACATGCCTGTGACACATACCTAAAAACATATATTACGTGAGCGTACAATAATAAATTTTTAAAAAATTTAAATCATTAATCCACCGGCTCTGCCGAAAGTCATTACATGAGTCTTGAGAGAAGCCAGAGAGAGATCAGTCTCCTCATGTGTGTGTTGTAGTCAGTGACAGTCATGGCAGTCTGAAGTGGTGGGTCATCACGCTCATTCCAAATGTGTTTTTAAGACTTCCTGTCACAGCTCTTTTATCCTTCAGGAACTGCCATTCACAGACCACTAATTAAGAACACTTTTTCAGCCAGGCGGCGGTGGTGGCAGTCTTTAATTCCAGCACTTGGGAAGCAGAGGCAGGAGGATCTCTGAGTTCAAGGCCAGCCTGGTCTACAGCCTGAGTTCTGGGACAGGCTCCAAAGCTACACAGTGAAACCCTGTCTCGAAAAACAACAACAAACAAAACAGAAAAGAACACATATAGTTAGAATACAATGAGCATAGAAGGGATGAGGGAGAGGAGTGAATCATTCTGCTTTCTCTGCTGATCCATCTGCCAACAGTGTTTGGATTCTTGGTTTGTGCTTACCTGCATTCCTGCTAACACAGATATGAATGTTCTGAGTGTGTGTGTGTGTGTGTGTGTGTGTGTGTGTGTGTGTGTGTGTGATGTGCTTACTGCCACACATTTCTCATAAAGAAGAGCTCTTGGAAGGCTTTAAAAGTTTTCACAACATGCAAACACTTGATAACAACCGCAGGTTTCCCTTGAGAAAAGCAACTAGAGACACCAAAGAGTTGATATTTAAATTTCGTTTGTCCTGTAGGAAACAGCCTGGGGGCTTGGATAACAGCAGACAGTTTTTGAGACACTGTCTAGGGAGGCTGTAGTCTGGCCCCACAGCGTCTGTGTGTTGACTGTGGAGTCTTTAGTAAGGCTGTACTCAGCTCTTTACTCTGAGGTTTTAGTCTTATTCTGGTCCATATTTTAAAGGACCCTGAGTTGCTAATACCAACATAAATTGATGAAGAGATTTTCTGTCCACTAAACTAGAAATGATGCTTTTTTTTCTCCCCCAGAGCCCTGGCTGGACATGAGATATAATGACTCAAACATGGCTGGTCCACACCAGTGGTTCTTCAAGTATCACTCATGTGTCTATCAATCATTACGCTAAAAGCAGATCAAAGATAACTGTTTAAAATGAATTATTAAATTTAGATTTATTTTAACATCAGCCTCATTTAAAGCAAATGCATTTCTTTTAAAAATCTTATTTTAGTCTCTTAAAAATTTCCAGCTACATTTAGAGAATATGTTGCCAGCTCTGCATGCTATACATATCAATGCTAAAAAACATGAATTATAAATGTACTGTTCAATTTTTAGAGCATAAAAAGATGTCTATCGGGGCACAGTGGCATAGAGTGAACCCCAGTACTGAGGAGATGGAGGCAGGAGGGTTGTGAGTTCAAGGCCAGCCTGAGCCACACAGTGATACTGTATACCAAAGAATCAAGGGCTAGGGTTGTACCTTACTGTCAGAGCTCTTGTTTAGCGTGTATAAGGATCCGCGCTGGCTCCCCAGGACCCTGACCCAAACAACCGTGAGTAACTTTGAATACGAACGTGCATCTATGTGGTTTGTAGCATCATTCCCTGCTGGAGGCGTCTGTGAAAACAAGCCTACAAGCTAGGGATAGGCCCCTGAGCCAGGCTAGGAAAAAATACTCCCTACGTGTATTGTCTACAGCCTGGCTGTTTGTCTTGCCAGCAGGTCATATCTGGGTCCCAGAACACCAGGTCTTTCTCACCATTCACAGAGCTTGGCAGGACACTCCAAGGATGCCCCTGTGCCACTATGTATCAGTTCTCATTTAACTCAAAAAAAGTTCAAGTAAACAAGCCATTTTATCAAATAGACTATTAAAAATCATTTTCCTTAATCTGTTTCCTGCAAGGGAAATCAGAGCAAAGCCCGCCAGAAGCCTGCTCCGGGCCCTGTGTCCGCTTACTCTCACGCTTCCAGCATGGCTGACTTTCTCAGCTTCAGAATTCTCCAGCCCTCAAGACACAACGCTTGAACAAAGTTTGCTGTTTGTTTCACTATTCTTCCATTTTCAGTGTGTGTGTGTGTGTGTGTGTGTGTGTGTGTGTGTGTGTTTGTATGTTGTGGGCACACATAACTGTGCTCCCATGCATGTGTGAGTACACAAGGAAGGAAGTCCAAGAACGTCAGGAATCATCCTTAATCATTCTTCCATCACACGAAATGAGGCAGTCTCCTAAGCAAGCCAGAGCTTGCTAATACGGCTGGTCTGGCCTGCCAGTTTGCTCTGGGGATCTCCTGCACCTGCCTTCTAAGGCTTGGATAACAGGCAAGCCACCATGCCCACCAGCCATTTGGACAGGTTTCGTCTCCCAACTCCAGTTTTCACACAAACCCAGCAGGCGCTTTAACCATGAGTCATCTCCCTATCCTGGGTCTCCCGTTTGTACTGATTCGGAACACGGGGGAGTAGACCGGGCCCTCCCTTCGTTCTGCTCAGGACCCCTAATCCTGTCTGAGAGGCTCACTGGCAGATGGTATTCTTCATGGCCATGAGGACTGGAGACCAAACCCAGGCCTTTGCTCACTCTAGGCAAGCATCCTAGCACGACACTCCGTCCCTGACTGACAAGTGGCTGCTGAGTTAGGTGGCACTGTGTTCATCCGGCCACCAGCTGCCAGGGGGTAGGCTGAGAAATCACAGCAACCCTTTGGGATTCTGACTCCTGAGAGGCCAGCAAAACCAGGCAGACCTACCTAAAGATGCCAGAGGAGAGTGCATGCTTCCTCTCCCACAAGACTTTATGCGGAGAAAATGTCTTCCCATCATCCTCTTCTCTCCAACATCCACCAAAATGTCTCACATAATCACCTAAGAGAGGTTATGGTTGAAGTTTACACCAGTGACTTCTAGAGAGCATGGCCACATATTTATAGAAGTATTTTGGGATACCCTTTTCTCAGAGCTTTTGAATTATTTCCAACTCCTACAGCAGTTGGTTTTCACAGGTCCCTAACAGCATGTGCTTAGGGGTGGGGCCGATCTGAAGGTTGGTGGGAAGACGCAGAAGCCAATAACTTGGGGACAGATGTGGGCCTGCAGCTCCAGCAGAGCTGGGAAACATTCCCAGTAGACATCACAGTTCTCCCACTCAGGTCTCCTTCAAAGTGCCTGGAGGAATAAAGGGACATGTGGCCAGGACCCAAACACCTCACACATGCCAAGGGCGATGTGCACAGGAGAGCAGTGCATGCTGGGCCGGACCAGGCAGAGCCCGGCTCCCTCAATTCTCACCCCAGCTACTGACACCACCATGAACCTGAAAGCTCCTGGGTGGACCAGTGGCCAAGAATAGGTGTCAATCACCTGTGTCGTTCTAGTACTATTCCCTGGAGAGGGGCTATTTCCTGTCTTGAACACGGAAGCAGATCTACCCCAGACTCTGAAGGTATGTGGTGATTGATAAATACATCACAACCCTGCTCCTCATCCACCCAGAGCCTCCCCAAGGGCTGCTCCTTGTACTCTGGAAACAGCCCAAGTTTAGGGGGCAGGAAGTATGGAGTCTGCTTCTGTACTTGCAGCCCATGTGGCCTTGGACAAGCTGTTTACCCCAAGTCTGGAATTTCATTTTTTTCTGGGAACTGTTGACTGCATGTAACCCTGAGTTATCACATCTAATAAGAACTGTACTTGTTTTGGTAAAGTCTGCATCCTTTTGGTGTGGAGGTGGCGGACGGTTAGGAAATGGGAAGGGCCGGGGTTGGCTTGATTGGCTATGCAGAGAAAAGAACAGAAAGTTACAGGAAGAAAGAAAATATGTTGGAAAAGAATGAGAGAATGGAAACAGAAAAGAGCCTAGAGAGGCTGTGCTGAGGGCGAACTGGAGAGTGAGAAGAAAAGAAAGATCTCTGGGGCACCATGGGACGTGGAAAATACAGAGAACTGGGACCTTGTGGACTATACATCTTCCTTTAGCATTTTTAGGGGTAATTTGGTTAAATAAGAAAATCATTTTTTATCAAATAGGTTGTTTGAAACTGTCTTCCTTTATTCAGCTTGTCCAACATGATGTAAGAGCGGAAATACCCAGAAGGCGATTCCATTTCTCGACTGGATCACCCCATTCTCACTCCACCTGCCAACACAAGGACCCTGACAGCTCAAAGATGTGCCAGCAGCCCCAGCAAGACGCCCACCACACGCCACTGAATGTATTGGTTTCTCTGCTGCCTTCAGAGTTCAACCTGAAGAAGGCTGGGAGGTAGTTACAGCCTCCTTTGACTTTATCGTCACCTGTCCTGGGCCCCTTGAGGTGTGAGTCCCGTGGGGGACAACTTTGGAACCTCTGAGGTGAGCACACATAGACTTCCTACAAACATCTATCTAGAGTCCAGTTGTATCCTCAAAGCTCCGTGGATCAAAGAAAAGTTCACACTAGGTCAGTTAAAACACCTGTGCTTCTAAAAACCTTTCCTGACCCTTCCATATCAGCAAATAATAAAAGAGAAAACACAAAGCAAAGCACCTTGGAGTTAAGGGAACTGTCTTTGGTTGTGTATGGGCAGCCAGTCTTCTGGCACTGTGGGCTGACAGGGGTTTTTAAAACTCCTTCCTTTGTATGGGATATCCACTTGTTTTAGTGAGCCCCAAGTGCCGTGGAGAAGTCTTATGCGTAGGAATTACAAAGAAGAAATCAAGAAAGTTGAGTAATTTTGCTTTATTATTTTTTCTTTTTTGGAGACTATTCCCATCAGACCCGGGTGCATGGTTTTTCTGTATTCTCATCAAACAGAGTGCCTTGGCTGTTTTCCATTCACCGGGCAGCGTCTCACGCCCATCATCGTGGCCCCCCTTTAGGACGCTGCCAGTCCCTTCACCGCCCCCACGTGGAGTGGATGAGAAGAATGAAGCAGGTCCGCGGAGCTCTGCCACGGCACAGGGATGCCCCCGGGGTTGGAGTGGCATCTGGAGGGGAGCCCTCCCTGGTAGGACGCCTATGCCCACGGTCTTAGGTTTACCGCAGGGACAGGCTGCAGCACAGACACTCACCGCAGTCCCCCCAGCCGCTCTGTCCTCAGAGAGACTGGGTTTCTAAAATGTGCTCCTAAGAGGACAAGAGATGTTCTTGAAGGGAACAGACTTGCTGTCGTTCCCAGAGCTATTTAAAGGGTAACTTCCACACCCTAAAAAAGAATCCTCATAGTTATTATTTTTCCTGAATAGAAAAATATATCTTTGTGTTGACTATTTAAAAATACAGAAAAGAAGTTAAATAACATTTTAGTGGAAAATCATCCTAGCTTCTTAATATAATATTTGTTATTAATTCTGTGAGAAATCCATATGATGTATTTAATCATATTCACTTCCAACTCCTCTGGGATCCACCACCCACAGCAGCCTACACCTCCCAACTCGTTAGAGCTTCTTGTATGTGCATTGGTGTTTGTGGAATAGGCACAGGGGAAGGTAAATTACTTGTTAAACTGACTTGTTGATTATCAAACGTGAAATGCTGCCATTTTATTTAATATTTCCTGGTAGCAGCATCTAAAATGGCTACGTATTACTACTTTGCAGAGTTCTGCTGTGATTTAGTTAGCTGAATCCACATGGCTACACATTAGTTTTGCTATTAAAACATGCCTCATGAGGAATCTTTGTGTACAATCTTGGCAGATACCAGCAATAAATTCTTTGGCACAGATCTGGAAATGATGGAATGCCAGGTTGTAAAGCAGACCCACTTTAAAGTTTTGACATGCAGCTTTAACATCAGTTTCCAGTTCCCCTGTCTTGCCAACATGGCATGTTATCCTAAAAGTTACCGCCAACTTGATAAAAGAAAAATGTTGGGTTCCATCCCACAAGACACACTAAGCCATTTTGGTACAGTTTTAATATGAATCTATATGATTACTTATGAGCTTCAGGATTTTCTTATTTTTATTGGCCATTCACATTTTTATTTTTGCTTTGACCATGATCTCTCCAATTTTCAGAACATTTGTCTTTTTCTCACTGATTTACTGGCTCCCTTCAAATATAAACCCAGGCGAGGATACTAGCAAATTCTTCCTGATTTGCTATTTGTCTTCATTTTAGTTATGTTTATTATCATTGTTATTGGAAACAAGGTCTGCTATGTCACCCAGGCTGGTCTTGAATTTATAATCCTCCTGCCTCAGCCTGCAAAGTGCTGGGATATCTGGTGTGTGCTACCACACCTGGCGTCATGGTGCTTTTTTATGTAATTTATTATTATAAAAACAAAGAGAGAAATCAACCTCCTTTATGTTTTTGACTTTGTGTTCAGATTGTATCAGCAAAGCATCATCCCATTGGTGTGTTCAAGATCTTCTGTGTTCTGCAAGGCTAAGGAGCATCAGAAGGGAAGGCTCTCACGCTCCCTCCCTCATGCATCTTGCCTCCAGTTTGTGGTGACCTGTGCATTAGAAGCAGGTTCTAGTTTAGCACCTCCCAGGATTAGTCACTCACTGTAGCTGAGGTGGATCCTGGCTTCCTGGTGAAGCTCACCAGGACATATTGAATACCTGACATATATAAGGAAACCAGATAAGAAGAGGGTAGTGACAAATTAAAAATCTGTCCACTGCCTCCCAAGTGGTGGGATTAAAGGTATGTACCACCACTGCCTGGTTAAAAATTTATTTTTAATTATATCTATGTGTCTTTGTGTGTATATGTGCATGTAGGTGATTAATTATATCTATGTCTATGT
>CABHPP010128593.1:35191-45717 GCA_902168425.1 Peromyscus attwateri | reverse complement strand
AAACAATGAAGATGCTTAAACATACTTTTTGGTGCCCATGTGTGTACACCCTGTGTTTCTCTGTCTTCCTCACCAGTTTAGTAAGACAGTCTCCATAGTGAAGATGAGACTGGTTAGTAGACTAAAAATCATGGATGTTAATTTCTTAAACACTTCTGTGTGTAGTTCGTGTTACAATGAGGTTTTTGTCCTGAAGTGCTGTTTTTGAGGCCAGGTCTGCATGCCTAGGCTGGCCTTTACGTAATATTCATGTCTCCATCTCAAGTGTTGGGAGCTGTAGGTAGATGCCACTGTTCCTGCTTTTCCTCCTAAAATATTTTTAAAGATGAATTTGTTATTTGAAATGGTTATTTTTATTTTTACTTTTGCATACGAAAATGAATAGTTATTTTTAGAAGAGCATCCTTGTTTCAAGATTAATGGGGCTTGGCAACAGTGGTTCATTTACAATAGTAAAATGGCTACCTGAGTTCACCTTTAAAATTGTTTTTGATGTTAGATTTGTTTATTTGTATGTCAGTACTTATGTGAAGATCAAAGGACACTGGTGAGAGTCCTTATTCTGTAATGTGGGTCCTGGGGATTGAACTCTGGTCTCAGACACAGCAGCAAGGGTCTTTTTTACCTGTGGAGCCATCTTGCTGGCCACTTTAATATCTACAACTTTGAGATCCCTATTATTTTTTTATACTATAAATTTCTCATTTTGCTTTGCAGTGTGTAATCACTGCAGTGTTTCAGTTCTTTGGGGTAGATAGTGTCTGGTGAAATGTGCATGCCATGTTGTAAGCTATGGGGACAAGTTTCAAAATGTAAAGAATATTGGAAACCTAGACTACTATAGACACTTTTACCAGATTAGATACATTAAATCATCCCGCATCCCAACCCCTGCCTCCAGAATGTGGTTGAGTGGGAAGCAGAAGAGTTCCATTGAGTTGTCAGTGTAAGACTGTCCAGGGAGGTGTCAGAGTTGGTCCTGTAACCGTTAGTGTGCAAGGTCAAGTGTGATTCTTTTTTAGAGATGGCTAGTTCTCTCCTGTTTGAGAAGGGGCTCACACATGTTTCTGTTTAAAATATTGGAGAGTGTATTAGAAACCCCAATGTTTCTGGGACAATTTGAACATTGCTTTGAAAAACAGTACTTTTAGAGGGTTCTCATGCCAAATTTATTGGCCTTTCAATTTATTAAGATTGGGTTTACAGGCCTAGACTGTCAGTCAGTGGGTTTCCACGTTTACTTCCTTTGGAACCTTTGCAGGGGTAAAATCGTAGAAGCTGAAATTCCAGATTTAGGGGGAGGAGCATTCAGTGTTTTCTCTGTCCATGACGGAGACGGAACCCAGGGCCTTGTACACGCGTGGGCAGATGGTCTGTTCCTGAGCCATACTCCCATCTAGGAGTACTAGGTTCCAATTGTCCTCTGTTAAGAGAGATGTGGTATAGTCCTAGGATTAAACTGGATCATCATTTAAAATTGCAGTACTTTGTTTTCAAGACAGGATCTCACTTTTTTAGCCCAGGCTGGTCTAGAAATTACAAGAATCCTCATACTCAGCCTCCCAGGATCTGAGATAATAAGCATGACATGTACCTCTTGGCAAATGCTTATTTTTGAGACAACCCCTTAAACTTGGATACGTTCTTGAGCTTAAGTGACACTTTATATAAATACATATATATATAGTCTCAGTAATTTAGCCTGGGTAGTCTGAGGTATGCAAGACATCTCATGTATATCTATAGTTTGGTAGATATACGTATGTATGTACCTCAGAGTCCATTTCGCTATGACCTAAGGCCACCAGGAAAGCTAACTAATCATCTTTAGCTTTGGGTGATGTTAGAAGCCAGGCCTGAGAACATAAAACAATGACTTTCCTATTTAACTTATGGCTGTATGCTTCGAATGTGCATGTTAACAAATGGAGTGATGCAGAACTGGTTAGTTTGATTTCACTGTAGTTGTGCTTCAGTATTATATAGTAGATAGGACACTAAACTAGATGCAGGAAGCCTGGGATTTGTTTCTGTTACTTCCAACAGTGTGGTCTCAGGTAATAGAACACGTTTTTACTTGGTTCTCTGATCTATTTGCTGGAAACAATGCTCGCCGTAGGAAGACTGACTTGACTGCACAGCCTACTTTCATGTCTGTGTGTATTTATCCATTGTTCTAATAGTTGCTACTGCCAGTGATTTACTCCTGTGGAGTAAAGGTAAGCATATTTTAGTTTCTGGACTGTTAAAATAGTGTGTTCATGTCTATGTACTTGAGAGTATTTTAGGGTGGGGGAAGACTTCATACTGGCGTATTTGTCCAGTAGTCATAGTGATAGCTTGAAGTATTGGATTCTAGACTCAAATACTTACATTTGGCCAACAAAATGAATGAATGAATGAACGAATGAGCGAGCAAATAAATAAATAAATGGGTCAGGAAAAACACCTTCTATCTCTGCTGTAGTCTTAAGAGGCAGGGGAAAGTGTCAGCAAACACAGTGAAAAAGCGACCAGTAAACAAATAACCTGGAAATGAGTTCAGCTTTTCATTGCATTAAAAAGAATGTGATTCTGAAAGATGGGTGGGGGTTGGAGATTTGCTTGGTGACGGAACACTTACCTACAGTCCTGGGTTAAGAAAAGGAAACATCCAAAAAAAAAAAAAAAAAGAAAAAAAAAAGAAAAGGAAACATCCATTTCTGTTTAGTTAGTGTTATCTAAATTGACATAATAGAAAACTGTGAATAGGTAGTGATCTCAGTTAACCCAAACCTTAACCTCTAGGTTAAGGAGACACTAGTCTTTAACTTCTAGGTAAGTGGAAGTTTACTTTCTAAGGTTGGAGTTTATTTAGAACTTTGAACAGCATGATAGAAATACTGGGTTAAGCATTTAAGGTTTATTTTTAAAAGCTGTCATGTTTAATTTAGATGTTATACCTGCGTTCCTTTCTTCCTTTTACTTTATATCTTTGACACAGGATCTTACTATGTAGCCTTTGCTGGCATGGAACTCCCATAGATCCACCTGCCTCTGCCTCCTGATTGCAGGGAAGATGTTTTCAGTCTAGTTATCTTTTTTATGGTGGTTGATTTGTGGTTCTTTTGGAGTAATGAGATTTAATATAAAAGAGTTTAAAATCTTTCTTTGAAATGTTTGCTTTTTTTATGTGTTAGTCTTGAATAATAGGATCCTTTTTCACACTTAGCTTTAAAATATAATAGAAAATGTAGGGAGGAAATGTCTGTTTAAGCCGGGCGTTGGTGGCGCACGCCTTTAATCCCAGCACTCGGGAGGCAGAGCCAGGCGGATCTCTGTGAGTTCGAGGCCAGCCTGGGCTACCAAGTGAGCTCCAGGAAAGGCGCAAAGCTACACAGAGAAACCCTGTCTCGAAAAACCAAAAAAAAAAAAAAAAAAAAAAAATGTCTGTTTAATAATGGGCAGATAATACTTGCATGTAGGTTTTACTGAATAAAGTTTTCTTGGCTGGCTAACTTTAATACAGTTTTAAATAGTTAAAAAGTAGTTCTCAAGTGCCGTAAACCACATGAGATGTGAGTCTTGTTACTGTTAAAGGCATATCAGGGTGTTTTCAAGGGTAGTTTATATAGATTGTAAAGTTACTCCCTACCAAGTGGTAGTTAGTTCCCCAGTGTTAAAAATAATTTCTAAAGAAAATGCTCTTTAATACATACCGGTGAGATTTTGTTAGCATTTATCATGGTAGTGTTTTAAAAGTTGAACTTTAATGATAGACTACCAGAAGAATAATGTAAATAAGTGTGCTTGAATAACATTACTATAAAGGGTGCCAGTGAATGGGGCAGTTATGGTTGAAAAATGTATCAAGCTAACACTTGGTATGAGTCTTTTATGTAAGATAATGAATTGTTGGAAGGGGTTTAAACGTTGTTTTACCTCAAAAGTGGGAGCAAAAGACTTGATAGGGAAAGCATCTTTAAATAAAATATTTACTGAGTTTGGAGTGTTAAACTAGTGATCTCCATGGTCCAGGGAAAATTAGCTTTATGTACTGGGGAGAGGATGAGGGTGTTTTTTATTTATTTATATTTTAGATAGAGTCAAACAGTAGCTCAGGTTTTTGATCCTCCTGCCTCAGTTTCCTAAGTGTTAGGATTTCCTAGTGCCAGGGATCACCATACCCTGGTAATTGGGATTAGTAAGGCATTTTCTATCAGGTATCAAGTGCTTGTAAGGTATTGCCTTTTATGCTTTTAATTACTTAAAAAAATACTGGCATATATGTAGGGTAGAGCTGAGTTCCTGAGAGGACTTAGAAGCTACGTTTATAACAGCCGCTTCTACCAGAGGATCTAAGTCAGGTGGTCACTATTACCTGTAACTCCAGCTCTAGGGACACCTGCAGTCACATGCATAGAACACACAGACACACTTGGTGTTTTTGTTTTTTGAGGAGGGACTTCTCTATGTAGCTTTGGAGCCTGTTCTGGAACTCACTCTGTAGACCAGGCTGGCCAGGAACTCAGACATCTGCCTGCCTCCTCATGCCCGAGTATTGGGATTAAAGGCATGCCTCACCACTTCCTGGCTCACAATTTTTCTTAAAGGAAAGTTGACATAATTTTCAGGCTGTGTTTCTTATTCTGGGTATTTAAATATTTTATAGGGTATTTTAGAACTTCACCCTTGAACATAGATGATCTTATGTAAACTTTTATCATGTTTTTTCCCCTTTAGTGTTAGAATTTATGAAGCCTCTCTATTTGAAAAGGAAAGCAAGTTAACGAAAAAGTTTTAAGTTACGTTTAGATTATGTTTTGCCTCTAAAAATAACTTTTCATTGAAGAATTAAAATGCGTTCTTTTATATTAATGCAGTTTTTATTACTGACTGCAGATAATATTTAAACACTATCACTCTCACCTCTTTTGGGCTGTGTAGTTAGTAGGTGGCAGAACTGGCACATAAACCAGGCCGCTGGCCCGCCCGCTCACTCACCTTGAGTACAAAGCACTAATGTCCCCCACCCAGCAGTCTACATTTCTGCAGGACCAGCCCTGCAGAGCTGAGAAGGAAGCAGTTGGGGAGTCAGTCGTCTGTACTAAGTGTGTAACTGCTTGACACTGGCTTTGCTGTCGGTAGCTGTGAAAGCACTTCCATTATTCTGTAACTGTAAATAGACTGCTGCATTTCCTTTGGGCCACTGAAACACTTGGTTTATAAGTAGGATTAAGAAATGAAACTTTTTCAGTCAGCTCTGGGGAGGCTGAGGCAGGAAAATGACTACAAGTTTGAGGTCAGATAGAATTATGTGAGACCTCTAAAAAAATGGAGTACGGGGTACAGATGACCCTTGTAGATTAAGTTCTTTAATTGGGATTATTGGTTCGTTTACAGCTAAGGATCACATTTTAAATTTAGATGACAGCATTCAGAGTCAATTTGTTGCTACTTGAACAGTTCTCTTGCTTAGAAACTTCCAAGTTCTGTCGCCTTACTGAAAGGTGTTTACATCTCTGCAGGAGTTAGTAGCAGCTTGAGAAGAAACCTTTCGTGTCAGGCTCCTTATTGGACAAACAGTAGGTATAAAGTAGTCCAAATTAGTGTTAATCTCAAGCCATCTCAGAATGAGAGGGAGTTAGGCTAGTGTTCTAGAGAGCAATCAATAGGTGCCTACTTGTCCATAAAGGTTAGCAGAAATTCTTCCACTAGGCTGCATACTATAGCATTAAACCATGTGCCTACAGAATAAAAATGGGGTGGACTTCATACTTCCTGTTAAGTAAAGATAGAATACAGTGTTGTGTTTGTTGTAATGTATCGGGTTTTCTAGTTATCCGTTCAGCTTTTCTTAGAGCAGAAAAAAAATCCTGAGTGCTTTTGTGCTACCAGAATACTAATACCTTTGTCATGAGCAGTTGTAGTTCACAGAAGATTTGGAAAACTTGACACCTGGCCCTTTACTTACAGCACGGAAGGGAGATATTCATTATAGAACAAGTAATTGCTTGTTTGCATGAATTGCTGGCAAAAGTGAAAGAAAATGTGTTCTAAAAGCTAAGCAAGTGAGATGCACCTGATGTACTAGTTCAGTAGCTTATTTCAGAGAAAATGAACATACTACGGTAGCTTAGTAGAGATGGCAGACCCTCGGCTGTCAACATCGTGGCTGCTGTGTTGAAGGCGGCACGGCTGGGGTTTGTAGAAGACTATCGTTCCTGGAAGCCAATTGTGGCAGCTCCTCTAGAGGTGGAGGCTGGAGAATTGCCACCAATTTGAAGCCCTCGTCACAAATAGTCTTAAAACATTTCATTTAAAATAGTTGGAGGTTAAAAACAAACAATTGGAGGATTAGGGAGGGCAAGCAATATTTGGAGAAAACTAATACTATGTAATGTATTAAAGTTTAAAAAAAAGGAAAGTTAAAGTTGACCAGAATATTTAATGTCTGGATAAAGGGGACTTGTTTATAGAAGAGTGTTTACAGTGAATATTTTTAGCTCTGGTAAGGGTACGGAGGGTTTTTGTTTGATTTTACGTTCGAACTTCCTTTGGGTCAGTTGATGAGTTGGTATGCATATCTAATACTCCAGAAAATTAATTTCCTATCAAAAACAATTATGTGGCTCAAAAATAGTAGATGCCTCATTCTATGTGTCATTTTTTTCCCCACGAGGTTTATTTATTTATTTAATGTGTACTGTTGTTTTACCTGTATATACTCTGTGTGAGGGTGTCGGATCCCCTGGAACTGGAGTTATAGACAGTTGTGAGCTGCCATGTGGGTGCTGGGAATTCAACCCTGGAAGAACAGCCCATGCTAAACCATCGCTCCAGCCCTCTGTGTGTTATTTGTATTAGGAAGTATATGTAACAATTTTAAATTGAGGATATTTCCCTATACATTGCTTTCATGAAATAAAAGTAAGTTCTGTCTTGATACTTGGTTAATGGACTAGACAGAGTTTTCTTGTTCAAGTTTACCCTATACAATGTCTTTTATTATAACTTTAGTTTGGTAAGACAGAAATAATTCTAAATTCATGGGGAAATTCTGTAATCACAGAAATGGTTACTAGTCAGTTAAATCTAGCTGAATTTGTTTGTGTTCTAGGACTTAATAATGGATATCTAAGCAAGAGGCCATTGCTTTGTAGTCAGTATCCTGGTCTTTAAAAACTAGCATGTGCCTCACCTTGAAAGGTGAATGTTGGTAATGAAATTTTCATTTATGAAAGTAGTATTCTGGACCTATAGGTAAAAAAATAATGTGTGTATAGCAGTGGTTATTTAAATAAGGGATATATATTAGGAGTTGGCACTGTTCAATTGAAAGAAATGTGTGCTGAGAAATTTTTAATTTTCCATGGAATTGGCAATAAACAGACATTTAAAATGTACATAATGGGTTTTGGTTATATTCATTTGATAATAACATTACTAAAGGGTTGTAAGTCTTACTTCAGGACTTGACACTTTGAGGGAGTCTTGAAAATTGGGGCCTGCTCTGTTATATTCTAGGTTTAAAACCTAACTTGAAATGGAAAGAGTTCAATGTCACCTAAAGTAAAGTTTATTTGTACTAAAAGTTAGCTTTGTTAGCATTAATTTAAACAAACTTGTGTTAAGAATTGATCAGTAACAACACTTCAGTAAAACGGACGCCTTAGAGGTGAAGATACAATGAACATCTTACTGTCAAAATGGCTGTAGTGGCAGTCTCTTAAAAGCCTATGAAGTGGAGATGAGATGTTTTAATGTCTTTGCAGCGCTGAAAGCTGGTGCCTTGTCTTCCCCATCCCTTTTCATGACCCCCACCCCCATAACCCCAGTTATGAAGATGAGACAATCTTGAGCAAGCATGGTTCTATCTCTGAAGTAAAAAATTTTAGCCTTATAGGACTAATTTTAACAATTTACTACGACTGTTTCCAGTTTGACTCATAAAGGGTAAAAAGTACAGGTTTGCTTTTATAATTACTGCTATTAACTCGCTGGGAAAACAGGCAGATGTAGAAAGGACCGCAACTGCTGCCAGGACTGCTGTTTGGCATTTTGCTGTATGTTGAGACTAATTTGTTCTTCTGTATGATCTTTTCTTGGGTGTATTCCACTTACCATTTTACAGGCCTAAGCGGTTCATAACTTGCTAGCTGAGACTCTACTGTAGGTAATCATCTAAGTTAGTGAGCTGTGATTTGGTGGGCAATTCTTTCTCTATGCTGTTTATATGATTACTTTGGTCCTTTTTAAGGACTCTTAGAAGTGAAAAAAGTTAGTTCAGTTTGGAGGACTTAGCATTTTTCCATTGTATGTGCTATGAGTTCTGCAGATGGAAGAACTATTGAAAGTAGAAAAGGAGTCTCGGCATAGACAGCATGCTGGGGGCTGCCACACTGGAGACTGCACAATAGCCCTTGACATGGTTAATGAAGATTTGTTAGAGTCTAGAAGCTAAGATTTTACCTTTTACAAAACTGCAATACTTTTACTTGGCATGCGTACGTATGTATGTAAATACCAGCAATTTGCTTGCTCAGTATTGTGGTTGATCAGAAGGAGCAGTGCTAAGTGGGACTTTAAACAGTAGGGTTTTTTGATATGTGCTGTGTAGGAAGAATAACATTTTATTGTACTAAATAAATGTTTGAAAAACGTGTTTCTAATGTGAGTAAATGTAAGGCAAGGTTTAATTTCTTTCTTAGCATTTTAATACTGCTTTTTGTCTTCACAGGAAAATGTTTATAGGAGGCCTTAGCTGGGACACTACAAAGAAAGATCTGAAGGACTACTTTTCCAAATTTGGTGAAGTTGTAGACTGCACTCTGAAGTTAGATCCTATCACAGGGCGATCAAGGGGTTTTGGCTTTGTGCTATTTAAAGAGTCGGAGAGTGTAGATAAGGTAGTGTGTTATATATTCTGATTAATGAAACGTGGAGAGTTTGATAGAGTAAACTTGTGTTACTTGTGAGTTCCTTTTTGTCAGAAAGAAGAGACACATTTCTTACATCTTTCTATGGTTTGAAACAAAGTTCCATATGTCTTAGGCTGGCCTCAAGCTGCATACATAGCTGAGGATTACCTTGAACCTCCTGCCTCTATCTTCCAAGTGCTGGGACAGCAGAGGTGCATTAACACCCTGTTTTTTGAAGGGAGAGGCAGATTTAGGAATTATTTTCTGAATACTTTCCATGTGCCAGCCTTTCTAAATTAAAAGTAACTTTAAAAACAACTGAGGCTTGGCTGAGGGATAGTTTGTGCTTACTATTTGTGAGGATAGTTTGTAAGTACATGGTCCATGTTCAGTCTCAGCAGGCTTTTCCAAGAGGGTAGAGGGGGATTTTAAAAGTAATTAAAAAGATAAAGTATGACAAGTTGGCAGAAAGTGCCTATTTTACATTTTTGTTAGACAAGCAGTTTGTCTCACTTATCCCTGAGTCTATGAATAGAGTAGTTTCCTCAGACAAGCAAATGTCTACACGACAATTAACTTTTAATTCAGTCATTGTTTTGGTTCTGCACTGAGGGGAAGTAGCAACCATTGTTGATGTTATCAGTTAAAGGTGATGGTTGCCTAGTAATCAGTTCAGCTGGTGTGGTACTCCCCCCCCCCCCCCTCATTCTTAGTGACTTTTGTACTTGGGCACTAGTCTATAGTAGCTGATGTCATATCACTCCATGGCTTGACAGTTAGTCTTAAACTAGTTGATGTAATGTTGGCATTAGGTACATTGTGTAATGATTTCTTAAGTAATTTATTTCTGAACATCAGTTAAGTTTTACATATTAAAGTGAAAAACTTCATTTCCTTAGGTCATGGATCAGAAAGAACATAAATTGAATGGGAAAGTCATTGATCCTAAAAGGGCCAAAGCCATGAAAACAAAAGAGCCTGTCAAAAAAATTTTTGTTGGTGGCCTTTCTCCAGATACACCCGAAGAGAAAATAAGAGAGTACTTTGGTGGTTTTGGTGAGGTATGTGTGTTTCGATCCAGTTTATGTCAAAATTAGTGTGTGATTGCACATTAAGTGAACTTGGCAAGTATGTATTTCAGAGTTGCAAAATTTTTTGGTAATAAGGATATTGATAGGAGCAGATCTGAAGATTAGGTAGTTTTTATTTGTTGAGCATGTGCATATGTAAAGTACTAGACACGTAGATGAAATAGTCAAACCTCCCCGCCCCCAAAAGAAGGGTCTTGTTAGGTAACCCAGGCTGTCCTTGAACTTTTTCTTTGTTATTCTTCAACTCCTGAACTTAAGTCACCTTCCTGCCTTTGTCCCACATAGATTATAGGAATGACTGGCTGTACAGCATGTTTAACTCGAAAAGTTGAGAAGGAAGAAAAGTATAGGCAGCATGAGGAGGAAGTCAAGATTGAGTTACCTAAAATATAGAAGGAAATATTTAGGAAAGTAATAAGAACAGAGTAGTATTATAATAACTTACCAACTTAAATATGTATAAATGCTAATTTAATGAGACTATAGACTTAGTGAAATAGTGAGCTACCAGTTCCTTTCATGAATTAATAATTAA
>CABHPP010128593.1:5191-30191 GCA_902168425.1 Peromyscus attwateri | reverse complement strand
AATTGTTAAGTCTTACGCTTTTAGCATTCAGAACATTAATTCTATCAACTTGGATAGAAAATTCTTTGTAGTTACTACTGGAATGTCTGATAACATGTTCAGTCCTGGTAAGTTTGATGAGTTGATTGGAACCAGACTTGAGAATAGCTGCTAGACAGTCACATGAGAAATGGTGTAGTGGTTGTGTGGTCCAATGCCGTTTGAGTTTGTGGTGTTGAATTGTGTCTTTTAAGAATTTGACCCCCTCACTAGACATTTTAATGATTAAAAACCAGTGTTGTCAAGTTGAGAGTTCATGAGAGACATCTAAAAAGGGGGGCCTGCATCCCCCATGTACAAAAATTAAGGCATTAATTAAAAATTATTACAAAAATTAATGGAATACAAAAATATACCTATTTGTTTACATACCCCTGCTTTTGTATTACAGTGGCAGTGATGTACTTAAACCTGGAAAGTTTCAAATAATTTCTTGGCCTATCACAGAAAGATTGTTATCTTGGATCTAAACCAATCACTTGACTCAGTCAGTTGAATATGTTAAGCTAGAGTACTTCATTCATTATGATTATTTTACATAAGGATCTCATATCACAAACGAGCAGTTTTAGCATTGTTCATGAGCTGCTATTAGATTCTTGATCCTATAATAGGTTTAGTGTTTAGATAGGTGTAATTGCTAGAAAGTAGGAAGCCATTGTCTTCAGATTTGATTTTATTTTGTTAATTAATTTTGGAAGTCATACTCCTGAACTGACTAAAGAATTATAGACAAATAATCTGTTTTTTGTGTTTATTTTGTTTCCATTAAATCACAGTTAAAATTCTATTCTCAGACCCATTTTAGGTATTAGGAATTGACCTAGACATTTTTCTGGTCGCTGGCCACTGATTTATTTCTTAAACTTTTGTTGTGATTTATGTAAATCTTAATTGTCGGCTTTGTTTTTCTCATTTTACATCTTCAGTCTTAGCTAGTTGCTTTCTGGAATTCTCTTTGTCTCTCAATTAGGTCCTTTATTTTCCTAAATTGCTTGTCTTGGCTTGCATGTCTTCCCACAGCGCTGAGACCTAGGTGTCTTCAACACTGGAGTTAATTCCTAGTTAGGTTGGATAGAGAGGTTTACTGAGAGTTTGTTGGTAATTTGAATCTAGGTCTTACATGAAGTCTTTTAAGTAGGGTTTACCCTGTCCCTAAACTGTCCAGTCTAAGGCAGCCAGTGGCTTCTGTTGCACAGACTTACTCTTCAGTTCTGGGAAATGTTAGTGAACTATAAAGAACTTCTTGGGATGTGTGTGGTCCCCTGGGTCTTTGTTGTTGGTCATGAGCCCTGGGCAACTTTTTTCCTAATTTCCACTTTCTACAATTTAAATGAAAAACAATTCATCTTGGAATTTCTCCAGTGCTCTTCTCCAACCTGTTCTAATTAATCTTACCTGTGCCCTTCATCTTTTTTCCTCCTCTAAGGCTTTACTGACAGGATAATCCTGTAATCTCAATCATGGGAAGGCTGAAGTGGATCACTTGAGCTCATTTCAAGGCTGACCTGGGCATTAAAAAAAACTCAGCCTAAAGACAAAACACTTTACAAAGGCACTTTACATTACATCCTGTTGCTTGGACTTCTTCCTGTTCAGAAATTTCATCGGATGCTAAGTGATCCTTGGCTCACACTTTATTAAAAAATGAACTTCTATTCTTTATTCTCTGGTCAGGCTTGCTGGAGTTTTCCACTCTGCCTGAAGGATAAAATCCCGAGTTGCAGTGTTCTCATCTCAAAGAGGGAAGACGGCAGATGGATGTGTCCAGAGAACCACTGCAGCTGCTTCAGAGACACTAGTTTCTTGCCAGGATGGGAGAGTCCATTGACTGCTGGAAGATCTGGCCGTCTTACATTGACCTCAGACTTGAAACCAGTCCTGTGTTCTCTACCCATATGTCTACCAGTTACTTAGGCTACCACATCTTAGGTCATTGGTGGCTCTGGAGGGGGATTTTGAAATCCCCTCCATGCTCACAGAATACTCATTTTCTTAAGGTTTGCTCATAAACTCTTAAACTTATTTCCTCTTATTTTATGCCTCCCACCACCTGCATTTAAAAAAATCACTGGTATTTAGTCGAATTTCAGGAAAGTAAATGGGTGTGTGTGGTGTGTGTGTGTGCGTGTGTATGTGTGTGTATGCGAGTGTGTAGGTGTAGGGTGGTTAGTGGTGAAAAGCTTGAGGGAAATAAAGCAGGTAATTTAAAATGTTGACAACTTATTCCTCTTTTAGAGTTGTAGTTCAGTTACAGGAACGCTTTCTTGGTCAACTGTTAGGTAGCTCTGATTTTAGTTCTGGGTAGACCTGTTAGTACTGCCAGTCCCACTTACCCTCAAGCAATGAGCTTTCTGGCTACCCTGTCCTGAGTCAATTTTGTTATCTTGGTTTACTAGGTATCCACTATCAGATGAGTTGATTTCTCTTCCTGGGGTTGGTTCTCTTTGTCCTTCTTAACTTAGTATTACAGAGTCAGGCCGTGCCACTGTATTTACTCTCTGTGCACAGGGATGACAATTACTTCATTTTATGCTGCTCCCAAGTTAGAATTCAGTGTGTTGTGGAGAAGGCAGCTCATCCTGAGTAAGTTTGTCATTAAGTTACACTACAGTAAAGTTCTATATTAGAAACTTGTTTAGTTTGTGTGCTTTTATGCTTGGAATATTTCTTTAGTTAAGATTGCCTTGTGCTTTGTGTATTCTGTGTTTAGGATGTTGAGGTGTTAGGATTCTTGGCAACCAAAAGGATTGAACCCAGTATCTAGCACAGTATTGGTGTTGATCTATAAACATAATGCCTTTTTTGATGTGGGGGTGGTTTTAACCTGAATTGTTAAGCTCTAGGTCCATGCTTAACACAGTAATAATGAAGTTAATTTATTTTGAAGCGATTTCCTAATAGTGTGATGGATTTATTTATTTTTTTTTAAACCAATTTTTTTGGCAAGGCTGAAAAAGAAGGGTACATCCTTTATTCACTGCTGGCCACATTAAAGCTGTTAACAGTTTAGCATAGTTTAGAACTCTTATCTGAAAATTTCCGTGGGTAAAATGATTCTAACCAGCTGAATACACAATTGTGCAAATTCAATTTGTTGTTGAAATTTGCTCTCAATTGCCTATAATCTAGTAATTGGAAGAAGGTTGATTATAATGTACTTCATAGAGGTGTGTAGGCCATGTACATCTGTGTGAATTGTAGCGCAGTGTTGCCTGGGATTCTTTATTTCACATAAACTCCCATTAGCTATGCTGATGTATTAAAGACCTTTGCTCAAAGATAGAATAAACATGCTGTTCCATGAGGTGTTCTAGTTTTTGCTCATATCTCCTATAAAGACAAAGATATATATTTTATAAAGTAATCCTAGCATGGAAGAACAATATTCAAGATTGTTAGCATTCTAGTGAGTATACAAGACAACAGCAGCAGTGAGTGGCCATAATGGGGAACACACTGACTTCAGTTTTTAAATCCTCTGCAGGCAGTATACACCCCTACTGTTTGTACCTTGACCCTCTTAGCAGTGATGTGAGTTATCTATCCATTGCATTATGAATTGATTAACCACTGGCTGACTGAAATTGTCTTGCCGTTGAACTCTTGAGTTGGGCTGGTTGTGTATTTACCCTGTTGTTCTGAGCATCTTAAAGTCTTAAGGATGTCTGGTTGTGGCAGCTTTATTGTAAATGGCCTTAGGTACAGAGTCATGGGATCCAGGGAGCTATGTGATTTAGGGAAGATGAAGGATGTACTTGTAAGGGCAGGGGGGAGACCTTAGGAAATTGCATTAGGGCTGGGCTTGTGCTGAAGGAGGGAAGCCCTGAGTTCATTCCCCAGTTTAAGAAAGAGTACATAACAGTGTTTGAGAATTAGATTCTGTGTAAAGTGAAGGTGTTAGAGCAGTCCAAATTTGTTATTTTAAACTTAAAATGAGAGGGATTTTCATTAATTATACTGAGAAGGTTTTAGAATTCTATTTTGGGAAACTTCATGTTGGCAGCATTACTTCAAAAGTTAATTTGTATCTATTTGTAATTGGATTGGTTGTATTCTGTTTGCACTCTAGAATTTGAAGGCAAGGTTACTTCCTTGGCTTTAATTTCTTTTAGGAAAAAAATACTGGAAGAAACTTAAGAGATCTGTTAATGCCAGTACTTGAATGTGACATTAACATGTCATGGAAACTGCTTTAAATAAATACTTGAGAAAAGGAATTATATAATTGCCTTTTTTTGTTGTATGAATGGGCGTGATTATATTGAGTTTATTACATTTTTTATACAACTGGTATGAGACTGAAATGGAATCCTTATTAAAATTTTTGGAAGATGGCCTTTTGAGTATTAGAGATGGCTAAATCAGTAAATAAAACTTTGAAACAGAAACTTGTAAATTACATCTACAATCACTGATCTATAAAGCATGCTACTGCCAATCAGGTTTATGTATTAAGACCTATCAGCATGTCTTTTTTAGTACTTGGTTGACTTCATTTTAAATTATAAGATGTTCTCTGTACCGTTTACCATTTTCAGAACTTAACTCTTCCCAGACCAATTCCACTGGGACTGTTTCCATTGTAGAGGCTTCTTTACACTCTTCAGATGAAGCTTACAGTGGGGCTTTCATGGGGTTTTAATTTGCACTAAATTTTATTTTCTGAAAGATCACTTAATGTTTATAATGTAGTGCTTTTGTCTTAACAATTAAACTTTTATAGCACTCATGTATGTTTTGCACTGTCTTTTTTACCCCCCAGTTTAGGCTATTCTGGATGAATGTCTTCAAATACAGACCTTGTTTTTAGTTGAGAAGGTAAGAGAACTGTAATGGTTAAACATCACATAAAACTTGAAATAATGGATCATTTGAAAATTAGTGTTTATATACAGGTGGTCAAAAACTACTACAGTTGAAGAATCAGATAGAAAAAGGCTGTTCCAGTTTTTCCCCAGATCACTCATGAGGGTGGTGAGATTATGTATGAAAGAGTTTGCTCTTCGGCTGTGTGTTGCCAGATGTGATGAGACCACTATTATTTTTAGAAAACAGCAAATTGAATTAGATGTTTAATGGCAGCAACATTGAACAAGGTCTTCCCAGTAGTGTAAATACAGGAAACAGAAGGGCACTTGCATTTCTCTTTGTGTCGTCTTTTCATTTTTGTCTTTGAGATTGGGCCTGCTATGTGTCATTCCTAGCCGGCTGCCCTGACCTTGAGCCTGTCCTGCCTCAACCTCTCCCAAGCATCAGGATTGCAGGCTTGTACCAACTTGTTCTTTTAGAGCAGCAGTTCTCAGCATGTGGGCTGCCACCTCTTGGGATAGGGTGGGTGGCAGTGGTGGTAGAGATAAACATGCCTCAATTATGCCCACAGGTGAGGAAGTTAATATAATTTTATAGATGGAAAAATGGATGTTTGGAGAAGTTTAAATCGCCCAGTATCAGTAGGCAAACAGCAAGATTAGCCCAGGATTTGTTTGCAATCATCTGTCCCGTTCAATGTATTAAACTGCAAACTTGACAATCTGCTAAACAGAAAGCACCATTCAATGTAACACGTTCAAAACTCACAAGACTCTTGAAAAATTTTGTGTGAATTATGGCAAAACCCATTTAATTCTACTTTTTTTCTTTTTGAAGAATAGACTAGTTTCAAACAGGTTATTTGTTGAGACCAGCAACGTGACCTGACAAGGGCAACACTAATCATAACCCACATTCCTCTAACAGTGGTTCTCAACCTTTCTAGTGCTTCGACCCTTTCATACAGTTCATGTTGTGGTGACCCCCAACCATAAAATTCTCATTGCTACTTCCTAATTTTGCTAGCTGTGAATCATAAACGTCTGTTTCCCAATGGTCTTACGAAACCATTGTAGTGAAACCTGTCTTAAGATTTCTGATTCTAATGCTGACGCTTGGGAACCAAGCTTCATATCTGCTGTGTGTATCTATTTAGTTTATAAATGAAGAAGTAGCTGATAAATGTCTGCTGGGCACAGAAGAGAGAATGTGTAGCAGGGCCCTCTGGAAGGATCTCTTGTTTCTGTACGTCTGAGGTTCCCTGAGTTATGAAACTTAAGACAACTTTGACAAAGGAGTCTTGTAGTGTTGCTGATGAATTGGGAAGAGTTCACGATTGTTAATGGTTGCAGATTACTGGAAATTGCATGTACTGAAACTAGAAATACAGTTAAATTGAGGTTTGTGAAGAAAGGAGGGAAGGTAGGGTTGAGTTAGGGAATGTAAAATTTGGAGTGCTTGTATAATATCCAATGGCTGTAGTAACTGAGAGTTGGAGAACTGGTATTTAGAGGGTAGAGGTGGAGAGGGCAATAGGGAGTTAGAAATAAAGAGAACCAAAAGCTAGGCTGTGTTATAGACCGAGCGACTGCATGATTGTGTTCAACAAAGCCTGCTACACCTCCAGCAGCCTTTAGTGTAGATTTCCTTCCTTTTACTAGTTCAAGGGACTCAACATGACAACTTGGGCTTCAGTCGTCTTGGGTGTACAATGGAAATGATCTCAGTTGTTGGGAAGATGAAGAATCTAATTGCCAGCATGTGTGCCGAACTGGGCTGCTTCTGACTGTTGATACAAATGGAACTTGGAGGATCCAAGTCCTAACTCCCTTGTAACTCATCTAGTGACTTATGCCTGTCTTGGCCATTTCTAGAATTTATTCTCTGCTGTGCAGTATGCTCCATGTGTAGATACTGTTGGAGCTGTTATTTTTCTGACTTCCTTTAACTTCTGTAGCATTGCTGCCACTTGTGTGTACAGACGTCATTCTGTTTCTGACATGATTCCTCTGTGGTAACTCATGTGAGCTGCTTGGTGCAGAGCTGGGTTACAGCCAGTTGGAAAACCTAAATGAACGAGATGCCTGTGATTCCACTGTACTTCCTCAGCCTAAGTGCAGAGACCAGGGAGTCATTTCTGAACAACTGCTCTCCTCCCTCCAGGAAGCTTTCTTCGACCTGTGCATTCACATTCTCTGAAAAACCCTTCAGTTCGTCTCAAGACTAAGAAGGAAGGAAGCATGGAGACTCCTTCAGCCTGGAGCCAAGAGCAACAGCCTGTGCTTTCACTGTGCTGTTCAATGGCGATGCGCTCAAAATTCAAGACTGGGGCTCTGTAGCTGGGGGATACATTTTCCTTAGTATGTGCAAGGCTTGATCCCTACCCCCTACCTCCCAAAGGACTCAGGATTCTTTGAGGCTTTTGGTTCTTGGCTTTCTCTTACGTAAGATGAGGGAACTAGGTTAGGTGATGTTATAGTGCTTAACTTTTTAGTAATTATGCTGATATGCACTCTTAGAATACATGTGTTTTATATATAGAATTATAACCACTAAGTTGTTAGACCAGTTTTATATGGATTAAAAAATAATATCAGTGAGATGTGACAATTTTCCTTACTATTCAAATTCTTTTGCCTAAAAACAATTGATTGTCCTGTCTGATCCACAATTAAGGGATCAGACAAGACATTCATAATTCAAATGGGCTATATTATCAGTGAGTATCTGATTCAGTAAATATAACTTTGAAGCTCTGTGATACTGTCTTTAGGTTGGCCTTTTTTTCTAATCTAAAAGTATGTTGACTACTGTTCATTACCACAGCTCTTTCAAGCATCAGCTGGTGTGGTTTCCCATCAATCCATTTTAATTTATATTTTATTTTTTTGTCTCTATGTGGCCCTGGCTGGCCTCTAGCTTAGAGATCACCTGCCTCTGCCTCCTAAGTGCTAGGACTAAGGGAATGTACCACCATGCCTGGTTTATTTTCTATTTTCTTTTTCTTTGAGACACTATGTAGCCTAGGCAGATTGAGAACAAATCTGCCTCAGGCTTCCAAGAGATGTACTTACAGGCATGAAACTAAATGATTTTTAAAACTTTTAAGAACTTGAGTTGGTGAGATGGCTCAGTGGAGGAGGGTGCTTGCTGCCAAGCTGGATGACCCGAGTTCAGTTCTGGAATGCATGTGGTGGGAGGAGGGAACAAGCTCAGAGCTGTCCCTTGACCTCCATAGGCACATGGCACATGCACACAAACATAGATACACGGGAATAAATGTTAAAGGAAGAAGACCTTGGTTCCCCCTGCTGATAGTAACTGCAGAGCAGAGCTGGGTGCTCTGTGTCAGAAGTCTTGGTGACAAAGAGCTGTCAGGTGCTAAGATAGGGTGCGGCCTGTGACTTGTTAGAATATCGCTTACCAGTTTGATCAGTACACAAGGAATTGCCTCCTATAAAACAATGGTTTGAACTTGCATTTCAAATGAAACATGGAAGACAAGGCTGTATGCTTATGTTAAAATTCTTATTTCTAAGGGTATTTTAAGATTAATTATGGGTTTCAGTGTGATTATTAGTAATTAATGGCATTAGTTCAGTAACCACTATTAATAGATAAGACTTAGATTACTCTGTGGGAAACGTGTATTCAGTCAGTACCAGGCATCAGACGAGGAACAGGACATGGTGTAACTTGTCCCTGAGACAGACACATAAG
Organism: Peromyscus attwateri; assembly: GCA_902168425.1. NCBI lineage: Eukaryota > Metazoa > Chordata > Mammalia > Rodentia > Cricetidae > Peromyscus > Peromyscus attwateri. Next base: position 21,620 of record CABHPP010128593.1, on the reverse strand, counting down.
TGATAGTGGCAGAGCTGAGTTGAGCTTCAGGAGTATAATTACAGAATTTGTACTTTTTAAAAAGTTCTTACCACTGTACCTGGACCATATTGTAATTTAGGGTAGCCTTGAACTCACAGCAGTCCTGCTTCAGCCTTCTGAGTGTTGGGATCACAAGCCTGAGTCACCATGCTGTTTGTCTCTTGTTTGAGCTAGACTCTTGGTATAGGCCTGGACCTCAGATCTGCCCACTTGAGCCTCCTGAGTGCTGGGGTTAAAGGTGCGCAGGTCACTCAGTCTGCAAGGTGAGGGAACCCAAGGAAGGAGGGCAACAGCAGAGAAGCTGTGTTAGTGAGATAGAGGTACAGAGACAGAAGTCAGAAGATGCCAGAGGGTCAGGAAACGGTCATCCTTTCCTCCAGTTCTGTACCACTAGGTGACTTCAGAATTACTGGATGCAGAACTCTAATTCCATGTAACAGTTCATTACTGGATGCAGAACTCTAATTCCATGTAACAATTCATTACTGGATGTAGAACTCTAATTCCATGTAACATTACTGGATGCAGAACTCTAATTCTATGTAACAATTTATTGGTACTTTGGGGGGAGGAAGGGTCAGGTGGGTATTATGTGTGTTCTTAAAAGAATGATAATGATTGAAAGGAGAATTGTAAGGGTGGTAATTACAATCTTGAAGCATTTCCAACATAACCTCTTGGGAATCTTCCTTGTTTTTTCAAATTCTTCAGCCTGAAATAAAAATAAATACAAACTTAGACTTCTTTTTCTGTCCATTTCTGAACTTAATGGCACACTCAAATACTTACGAAGGCTATTTGATAGTTTAGTTTGAACTAATTCCAAAAGCAGTCCTTAGGACCCAGTGGATTTGTAAAATGAAGCACCACGGTTCACCACGGTTCTAGGTGCCTGTGCTGAGCTGGGACTTAACATTGGGACCTTGAGCAAGTTTTCTCATTTTCCTTTTCCTTGTGGTTTCACTGAAAGGATTCCTTATAACCCAGTTTAAAGTTCTACCATATTTTTGTTCTAGATACCTTGCTCTCAATTATTTTTAAAGATTTATTTGTGTGTGGCATTGAATTGCCTGGAGCTGAAGTTACAGGTGCTGGAACCCATTGGAAGAGCTGCAGGTACTGTTAACTGCTGAGCCATCTCTCCAGCCCTCATGTTCTCAATTCTTTATTTCTAGTTAATCAGTAAGTAAATGTCATATGATGTTAGATAAGAGAAAGCATTATGGCATGCATTCTTGGGACAATGCTTGGCATACTGTAGGCTAAATGTTTACTGGATTCGTGACAATTTAAATGGAGAAAATAAGATCTGCTGTGCAGTGCCCCAGACCGTGAGGATTTACTGAGGAAGGGAACATGGCACATCTAAGATGACTGCCCTGAGAGAATTTTGTTACTAGCAATTCTCATAATTGGAGATTGTTAGGATTTGAATCTGCAATGTCCTCTATATTCGTGTTTTGAACAGTCCCTCAGCCAGTGAGCTATTTTGGAAGCCTGGAGGTGTCTTTGGAAGGTGGCACTAGCTATTGGAAGGTCATTGAAGGTGAGCCTTTTGAAGATTGGACTTGGTCTCTGCTGCTGATGGTTGAAAGCTGTCATGGGAGGTGCTGAGAATTAAACCCTGGGTCCTTCTGAAGAGCAGCCATGTTCTTAACTACTGAGCCATAGCCCTGGTCTCACATTGCTTTTTAGTTATTGTTTAAATTTTTTTCTTTTAGATTTATTTTATGCATGTGCATGCTTTGTTTGCACGTGTGCCTGGAGTCCTCAGTGGTCAGAAGAAGATGGCAGATAACTAGAACTGGTTGGTTTGGAACTCACTCTGTAGACCAGGCTGGCCTCGAATTCAGAGATCTGCCTGCCTCTGCCTCCCAAGTGCTGGGATTACAAGGCGTGTGCCACCACACCCAGCTCAAATTTATTTTTATTTTAAGTCCATTACGTGGAATCTTTATAGAAAGACAAGAAGAGACAAACCTTGTATAGGCAGCAAAGCAGAACTTTGTGAGAATGAGTCTGCTATCCAGGTGGTATGGTAAAGCATGGCAGCCTAATTTCATCTTTTGCCAGGACAAGATGTGCATGCCTGTAATCTCTGCCCTTGGGAGGCCGAGGCAGAGTGAGTGCAAAATCAGACTGGCTCTGTAGTGAGTTACTGTCTTTAAACAGCCACGGCAATGAAATTCTCCATTTTTCTGGACAACTTTTTCTATTTAACTTCAGAAAGAGGATGGTTTTTCTTGCAGTGGAGATGTAAAGTGTACATGAAGTCGGGCATTGTAAGGTAAGACAGCAAGGTAAAAGGAGATCTCTGGGGAAAATGCTTTTGTGCCAGTGTTTTCTGGGTTAGGTGCCGCCTCGTTTGCTGTAGGATAGCTCCATTGATATGGTGGATTAAGTATTCCTGTAATCTTTCCAAGTACTATCACCTAGAAATGCTAGATAAAACAGTCAATTTAATTATACGGCTGGGTTTGAAAGAAAGAAAGCATAAGAGCTGGAGCCTGGGAACAGTGAAAGCTCACGCAGTGCTGCTCCTTGACTTAGGAGGAGAGCAGTTTCCGGCCCTTGTGTGAACAAGGGCCAAAGCACCTAGATTCCCTGGGCTTCCTTTCTCACCTCATCTTCAGGATTTTAGCAGTTTTAACACTAGGTTTTAACACCTTACAGATGTATCCAGAATCCAACTACTTCTCACCAGCAATGCTGCACTCAGTATTTACTTCAAGTGACTGACTTCAAGTAACCAAAAAAGTGGTCACTTTCAAAAAAGCATCTATTTCTGAAACTTGGGCTTTTCATCTGCTCTCATGCTCCATCTACTTGGGCTATTTCCTTCAGGGTTTCTTTGGCTGTAGATGTCAAGAGCTAGCCTGACGTTTCCCATCCACAGTGCAGGTCCCATCACACACAGCTGTGGCTGCCAAGAAACCTCCAGGCCCAGACTCCATCTCAGGCTCCTCTCTCTGACACATGCTGCATATCTACAGAAAGACAGGAAAGTAGGTCTTACCAGTCAGAGATGAATAAAGCCATGCTCCCACTTTTGGGCTGAAGTGACTAGTAAGCGTGTTCTCCACTCACTGTTGAAGAAATTGCCCCATGAAAGTGAAAGATTCCCACGCTCAAGGCACTGACAGTCACAGCAGGTAGAGAGCCTGGACTGCCAAGGCTGCTCACAGAAAGCTCACCTTAGACTTTCATAAAATGAAAAGCAAATTTCTGGAGTTAAAACACTACAAGTTCTGAGGCATGTAGCTACATCAGCTACTAGTCCTCTAACACTGAAGTGGTACAAGATGAGACAGCATGGGCTGGACTGATGGCTCAGTGGTTAAGAGCACTCCTTGCAGAGGGCCCAAGTTTGGATCCCAGCACCCATTTGAGGCAGCACACAACTGCCTGTGACTCCAGGGTTATCTGACCCCTCTTCTGGCTGCCTTGGCTGCTTGCACTCATGTGCATAGATACCACACACGACATAATTAAGAACAGGCCATTAAAAAAAAATAGCTGTAGTCATTACAAAACTGTAAAAGCATGTGGACATAATGTACAGATGACATGAAGACCCATGTAGGGCAAGTATTTCCTAAAATCATCTGTGACAGCTTTGAACACCAAGTGCCTACTGAACCTGTCCCCGTAGAAGGAAAGGATGGAATACAGAACAGCAGTCGTGCTTTGTGGGTACTGGTTGCAGTTAGCAGGCAACTGGTGGCAGGTTCGCAAGTAGAGATAGAAGGAACAGGGCCCATCCAGCCTCCCTCTTCTGGTCTTGGATTCCCACCTCCATTACTCTAGGCTGAACTCCCTCCACCTAGACCTTGGGCCCTTTCTGACTGTTTCATCAGCTACCTTCTATGCTGGTATTTTCATTCTTCTTTTTAAAGTAAATCTGCACTCATTTGGGATACATCTCTTTGGGGAGCATTGAAAGATTGGATACGATGTTGACTTTTGGGCCCAAACAATAGACAAGAAGATTGAAGGCCAATGAATTAAAAATGTACATTAAAAGTCTACCCTGCCTCAAAAACAATGTGATTCCAAACAAAGAACTTGGAACAATGATTTATATAATCTTGACACACAGAATGGTAGCAAGCCTTTAAAAAGGCACTTAACACTGTTGTCATTAAGGAAATTTGAAATAACACAAGGCATCATAGTCACTACAGTAGCAACACCAGTAGTAATAATAGGAAGCAAATGTTGAAGTGATTCGGCAGGAGGCTGAGATGATTCAGTTACTGTAGAAAATGGTTGGGCAGTTCCTTAGGTAGTTAAACAATTACCACATGATCTAGCAATTTGACTCCCATGTATATGGAAAATTGATTTGGGAGCCAAATATAGTGGTGCATACCTTTAATCCCAGCACTTTGGAAACAGACAGGCAGGCAAGCAGATCTCTGTGAGTTTGTGGCCATCCTGGCCTACACAGTGAGTTTCAAGACAACTAGGGCTACTACATAGAGAGACCCTGCCTTAAAAAGACAATTTGAAACCTGTTTTTGAAAAAAGTTTTATTAAAAAGAAAATGAACCTGTGGGACCAGCTAGATGGTTCAGAAGGTGAAGGTGCTTGCCCCCAAGTCTGACAACATGAATTTGATCCCCATACCCCTTATGCTAGAAGGAAAGAACCGGCTTCCACAAGTTGTACTCTGACTTCTACACAGGTGCAGCGGTGTTACGCATGCACACACAACACACAGTAAATGTATTTAAAAATGAGCCTGTACATAAACTTAGTTACATTATTCACAATAGAGGATGTGATGTCATATGACTATAATCCTAGCAATTGGGAGGCTGAGTCAGAAAGATTGTTGAGCATGAGGCTAGCCTATGCTACATAGTAAGATAATGTCTTGAAAAACCAAGAATTGCATATATAGTACAGTGGTACAGCACTTGCCTAGCATGTGGATTTGATTTGAAGTGGATTTGACTCCAGCACCACAAAACAAAACAACACATACAAAGCCCCAAATATTTATCAGTTTCATTAATGGACAAGCAAACGGGGTATATGGAATGTTAAGGAATATATTTCCCTAGGAGTAAAGAAGTTACTCATGCTTCAGCATCGATAAAATTCAAGTCTACAACACTCCAGTGACAGAAGACAAATAGGAAAGTTTGTGTATGATTCAGGTTCTATGGATTGTGCTCAACAGGTAAGCCGCTAGAGACAGAACGCAGTCTTCTATGGTCTGGGGCGGGACTATTTGGTGAGGTTTCCTTTTGGGGGAGGTGAGAATGTTTTGAAACTAGACACAGGTGATGGGTATACAGCACTGTAAATGTACTGTCATCTTCCTGTGTACTTCAAAATGCTGATTTTATACTAAGTGCATTTTGCCTCCACTTGAGAATATTCTGGAGGTTGGAAAGATGACTCAGTGCTGAAGAGCATTTGCTGCACAGTCATGACTCCCACCCCCCTTGTCCAGCATGCCCCTGCAACTCCAGCTCTGAGGGCGTGGGGGTGGGGATAGGATTACTGGGGCTTGCTGGCTTCCAGCCCAGCTGAGAAAAAGTGAGCCTCAAGTTCGGGGAGAGACCCTGCCTCAAAGGACTAGGAGGAGAGTGACAGAGGAGGACAGTTGGTGGTCCCTTCTGGCTTCTCTGCCAGGTGCACAAACGTGCACACACACAAATAATAAAGTAATTAAAACACTATGGTCTGTGGTAGATATCTGATTAAGTATATAAGCCTCAAGTAGGGAGTATTCAAGCCATTTGCTTCCAGCTAGTTACAGTCATAAAAGGGTAGGAATGAAAAATAAACCTACCCATGGGAATAGCACAGACCAAATAATATGGAAATATTCATAAATAGTTTGTATCAATGGTTAGATGTAATCTTTGGAGACAATAACCACACAATTACAAAATATTGAGTCTTAGAAGGCATCCAACCAAACACACTGAATCCAAATACCAAATAGGATTTTATGATATTATTAGATTAAATTAGAAAAATCATTATCAATGTAGAAAAGGTATTTGATAACATTTAACATTGATAAAATTTCTAGCAAATGAATAGGAGCACAGAGTAGCTATCATAAACTGGTAAATGGATTGGACCAAAATCTGAATATAAAATCAACAGCTGATTGGGAAACATTTGAGTATTCATTCCATTAGAATGAAATGAGTATTTCAGATATCACCATTCCTGTCTAGGTCCTGACTAATATAAGTAAGAAAGAATATAGACACATACAATACAATGAGAATATATGCATCTATGCTTCTGTTCTGAGTACACTATCTGCTTATTTGGATGTAAAAACAGTAATATTTAACTTGCTATAATATTAATCACATTATCAAATACATTATTTTTTATGAGTAAAAGTTTTTATTTTCTTAAAATTTATTTAATATTTATTTTATTTTTATCATGTTTTAACTTTTGTTTCTCTGTATATTTTATTATAATATATGTGACATTCTAAGATAATATATAATTTATGCGTATATTTAAATGTATTCTCAGGAATATTTTGTTCATTCATTTACTTATTTAATTATTTTTGGTTTTTTGAGACAAGGTCTCTCTACAGAGCTTTGTCTGTCCTTGAATTCACAGAGAGCTGCCTACCTCTACCTCCTGAAGGCTGAGATCACAGGCATGTACTACCATGCCCAGCTTTCAGGAACATTTTATAAAGTTAACATGATGAAAATAATCTATAGACCACTGTCCCAGAAAAAATTTTGTCAGAAGGTCTAAGGGATATATTTATAAGGAATATATTTATAATATATAATATAATATATATATATATATTAACATAGTACTGCTCACAATACAGAAAACTCAGAATGGGGAAGGGCAAAAGATCAGGGTAACAGGAAAATGGAAGGAAGTTAATAAAAAGAATCCCAGCATTTGGGAGGCAGAGCCAGGTGGATCTCTGTGAGTTTGAGCCCAGCCTGGTCTACAGAGTGAGATCCAGGACAGGCTCCAAAACTACACAGAGAAACCCTGTCTTGAAAAACAAAAAACAAACAAACAAACAAACAAAAAAAGATAGAATCAATGTTAATGTTGATCAAGATGACAAAGGACAAGAAGATAGTACTTAGAAAAAGTAATGGCATTTCTTAAGAGGGTAAATGGATCTGTTTCAGAAAGAGGATCGAACTACAAGACCAGGTTGGAGAGAAATAGGTACATTAGATTTCATCAGTACAAAATAAAAAATGCTGGGGCCTATGAGATGACTCACAGGTGAGGGCCTTGCTGCCAAGCCTGAGGACAGAGTTCAGAACTGTGGGAACACAAAACTGACGCGTGGTTCCCTCCGGCCAGGGTTGGGAAAGTGAGTGTTGGAGTGCACGTGAAGACCTGGGAGGAAGGAACTTTGACATCTTGATTGCGGTTACAAACTAGTTCATCAAAGGAACTTCAAGTGGAACACTGCTACATGTAAATGCTGTCATGAGGAAGGGTCAAGCCACATGGCCTCTGTTGTGAAACCAAAATCACTCAGAGGCTAGGCTGTCTCTGTGGCCAAACAGGAGACCCCAGCATGCTTAGCTGAGAAGGCGCTTGGTGGCAAGTCACTGGAGTCTACAGGGTAGAAGGAGAGAACTGACTCGGGAAAGTTGTCACCTGATCACTATACACATCTCTGTACTTCCAGTACCCACCTGCACCCCCAACCAATAAATAAAAGTTAAAAAAGTTCTAATTGAAAAAAATGAGAAGGGGAAAAAAACAAGTTAGTGTGTATGTGTCTGTGTGTGTGTGTGTGTGTGTGTGTGTGCGCGCGCGCGCATGGCAGCCACGTTCCAGAAAAGATGAGTAAAGATTAGTTGAAGATGCTGGAAGGGAACTGTCCAGATTAGTTTCTAAGCTATTACAAAATTGGGGAGACATGCAAAAGTTGACAGAATGGCGTGATGAGGCCCTGTCCACTCAGCACCAGAGATGGTCGTTATCAGTGTAGGGCAAGTCTGCCTCACTTGCAAACCTTTCTCCAATTAGCCTGAAGCCAATGTTTTTTTTTCAAGACAAGGTTTCTCTGTGTAGCTTTGGAGCCTGTCCTGGATCTCACTCTGTAGCCCAGGCTGGCCTCGAACTCACAGAGATCCGCCTGGCTCTGCCTCCCGAGTGCTGGGATTAAAGGCTTGTGCCACCAGCGTCCTGCAAATATTATGTAATTTTAGCCACATTTTAGTATGAATCTTTCTAAATGATTTTTAAAACCATAAATACATGATTATCACACCTAAAAGTTAATAATAATCCCTGAATGTCATTTACTATCCAATTATTCTTTTTAAAAGGTTACTTAGTGTATGTGCATGTACATGTATGTGTGCACCTGCATGGCACAGGCCAGTTTGGGGGTCAGGACAGTTTGTTTCACTCTTTTCCTCCACTCTTTTTGTTGTGGAGACAGAACTCAAGTGGTCAGGCTTGCCAGCAAGTGCCTTTACCTGTGAGCTGACTTGCAGCCCTGAAATTATTCTTCAATATTTCTATTGCACTCCATTTTCTTTCTTTTTGGTTACAAAGTATTGTCTCCCACTAGCCCTGTGTGTCTTTGCTTTGAGCAGGCTGTCTCCAGGGTAGTGACATTGTGGTTTTGCACACTGGAGGTCAACGTACATGCAAATTACCTACCGTTGCCTGGGGGTCCTCTGTTCCTTCGGTGATGATGCTCACTGTTTCTGTTTCTCTTTCTAAAACTGCATCGATGTTTCTCAACATAATGTTTTTTACATCAGTCACTTGACTTTTCACTGTAGACACTGTGTTGTTGTCTCTTTGATTTTTATTGTATTCCATCTACACAGAAGTGAAATAGAACAAAAACATAACTTGTACTAGTGAAACACATTATTGTCAAGGGCACATCTCATTTTTTTTTTTTTTTTTTTTTTTTTGGTTTTTTCGAGACAGGGTTTCTCTGTGTAGCTTTGCGCCTTTCCTGGAACTCACTTGGTAGCCCAGGCTGGCCTCGAACTCACAGAGATCCGCCTGGCTCTGCCTCCCGAGTGCTGGGATTAAAGGCGTGCGCCACCACCACCCGGCTACATCTCATTTTTTAAGGAATCAACTACACCACAAATCGTCCTGTTCTAATCTTGCAAAACAGAAAAACAAACACACAAAGAAGGGAGGGAGAGAGAGACCAATGCATCCGACAAGGAAAGGGTGATTTCTTTAAATGGTTTATTTAATCACTTTACTTTTAGAGACATTTCATGTTCACTGTAAAATACAGCTTCCTGGCTCCTCCCTTGCTGCTACAGGGCACAGCCTCGTTTACTACCGACATCCTCCACGGAGTGGAACATTTGTTACAGTTGACAGTCAGAGTCCAGTTTGGAGGTAGAGAGTGTCGGGCAGTTTTAGGCACAGGGACCTCACTCCTTGTCCATGGACAGAAGCTGGAATGTCTTCTGATCTGGCTGGAGGGCAGAAATACCCTAAGTGCTGTGGACTTTAGCTCCTCATCTGGCTTCTTGTTCTCTCTCTCCTTATGCCCAGCTGCCTGGAAGGTGCAAATGAAGGAATGATCGAAACTCCACTTCAGTTACCTGGGATGGAGAGGTACACGGACACCGTGTGTGTGTGTGTGTGTGTGTGTGTGTGTGTGTGTGTGTGTGTGTGTGTGGGTCAGCTAGGCTGACCCGCTCACCCCACACACCTCAATCAAAACAAACAAACAAACAAACAAACAAACAAACAAACAAACAAACGGCTTATTAATCTATAGCCAACCACTGTGGCAGTCCATTTTTAGGGCCCAACCCCTGCTGCCCAGGAACACTGCTTACTTACTTTCTCTTGACCTCACCTTTTCCTTCTCTCACTAGCGATTTCTAACAAACTCCTTTCTAAAACTTACCCTCCCATTAAATTCATTCTTCAAGTTTGGGAGACAAGGGACCAGAAAGATATTGGCCTGGAGTGGCTCTGGCGCCTGTTGGTCACCTCAGACCCTGGTATCCCAAGTTCTGTTCCCCTGAGGCAAGAAAGCCTCTGGTGCTCTCAGTGACACCCACTTTCATCCATGTCAGGCAGTTCATCCTCAGTGGTGTCCACCTCATGGGTTTGGACAAACATAACCATTATTTAAAACAGTAATTATTTCATTTTATGTGTATGGGTGTTTTGTCTGCATTTATGTGTGTGTATTCTCTCTGTGTGTGTTTGTGTTTGTGTGTGTGTGTGTGTGTGTGTGTGTGTGTGTGTGTGTGTGTGTGTTTTCCTGGTACTCTTGGAGACCAGAAGAGGGCACTGGAACCCTAAACTAGAGTTATGGACAGGTGTGAGCTGCCATGTGGGTGCTGGGAACTGAACCTGAGTCCTCTCCCAGAGCATCAAGTGCTCCTAACTGTTGAGCCATCTCTCCAGTCCCAATACATCTATTATTAAAGGTCATACAGATTAGTTTTATGTCCAGGAAAACCCTCTGACCTCCTATTGTTTTTACTGTTTAGTCCCCACAGCCCTGGAAACCACAGATACTCATGTGCAGTGTGATGACTTCTGGAGCGTCACATAATCTGAACAGTAGAGAATGCAGCCTTTTCTTTTCTTTTTTTTTTTTCTTTTTTTATGGTTTTTCGAGACAGGGTTTCTCTGTGTAGCTTTGCACCTGTCCTGGATCTCTCTCTGTAGACCAGGCTGGCCTCGAACTCACAAAGATCTGCCTGCCTCTGCCTCCCCAGTGCTGGGATTAATGGCGTGCACCACCACCGCCCGGCTTGACTTTTCATTGACTTCTTTCAGTTATTAATATGTATTTTAAGTTCTTCCATGTCATTTCTTTTCTCTTATTTCCATCAAAAATAACTTATGCGTTTTTTTACCTGATGATTTCAAATAACTATGGCAACATGAACTATTCCGAAACAAGACTTCAGAAAATCATTACTGACTTGGCATAGAAGAGAGTTTTGAGCAGACAAGTCCGTAACTGTCGTTTCATAGTGTCCCTCTTGTCCTTAATCTTCATGTAACCTAAATGCCCCTGCTTCTTTGGCCTAAACAGGGGACACCCTGACACCTACATTAACAACCGAACCCCACACCCTCCTTTGTCTGGCTGCCGAGTTCCCCATCGTCGCTGCCATTTCATAGCTCAGAGCACCACTTGCTTCCTCCCCTCCGGTGTGTTGGCTGTCTCTCCCTTTGCCCTCAGCAGACAGGTCCCCAGGCAGAGTGGCTCCTGTCCCCACAGAGATGTCACTGCTGCCAGCATTACCTGACCTGGTGATGAGGCTGACTCACCACACTTATAAACTGAGAAATAGCTTGTTTTCCTTCTGCCTTTGTTTTGAATTTTATTTTTTAGTCACTGTTTTGGGTTAGCACACAAAGTTGGGCTTCTTCATAACATCTTCATACATACAGCATTATACTCCCCTTCCCCGCCTCCGCTGGTTCTCTTTCTCCTCCTGCCCTCCATGAGTCCCCCTTTCTGACTTGCTTTCCTATTATTTAATTACCCTTTCCATTAAGATATTTTCCTCTTTCTTTGCAGCCCTTTCTAGTGTCATGACCTACAAACACATGTATGTAAATTGGTCATTTATTTGAAATCATTTTTCAAGTTTTAAACTTTTCTTTTTTTCGTATGAGAGCATGCACCATGGCACACATGTGGAGGTCAAAGGAGACTTGTAGGAGCAGGTTTTCTCCTTCCACTGTGTAAGTTCTGGGGATTGAACGTGGGTTTATCAGACTTGCGGGCACGTGCTTTTATCTGCCGAGCCCTCTCCTTGAGATCTGATTTTTCAATGCAAGCACGCAGAGCTATAAACATTCTTCTTCGAATTGCCTTAGAGTTTGGTTCACTGGTCAAGTACTTGCCTAGCATGCATAAGACCCAACACTAATAAATAAGCAAAATTTAAAAATATTAAAAAATTGTCTTAGCTATATCCCAAAGATTCTGGTAATCATGCTTTCATTTTGATTTTTTTCTAAGAACTTGAAGATTTCCTTTATGATTTCTTCACTGTGTGTTCAAGAGTATACTGTTCATATCCATGTCTCTGTGTTGTTTCTGTAGTTGTTCTGTTGTTGTAGTTTTGTGGCAGTGTGATCTGGAAGGATATGAGAGATTACTTCCTTTGTATTTGTTAAGAGTTGATGTGTGGTCTAGAAAACGGTGTGTTTTAGAGAAGGTTCCATGTGAAGTTTCCATGTGTTGAATGTGTGCTCTGTTTGTCAGATGGAAACGTTCTATACATTTCTATTAAGTCTATTTGACCTATGGTGCAATTACATCTGAGGTTTGTCAATTTTTAGTTTACATGACATATTTAGAGACAAAAGTGGGTAACAAAGTCACTATTATTATATTATGTCCATTAGTATTTACTTTATAAAATTGGGACTCCTAACATTTGGTGCATATATAATTCTTCTATCTTCTGATGATGAATTGGTCTCTTTATTAATGTGCAGTGGTCTTATCTCTTCTGGCTAATTTTGGTCTGAAGTCTGCTTTATCAGACTAGCTATGCTGGCTTGTTTCCAGTTTCCATTTGCTTGACAGATTGCTTCCCACCCATTGCCTCTGTCTGTGAGTGTCTTTACCAGTGCGCTGTATTTCCTGGAGAGCGCAGGGAGTTGGACCTAGTTTTTAAATCTAGTCAGGCAGTCTAAGCAGAGGCAATTTGCATGTAAGGTTGTCACTGAGAGATGGTTACTAATTCCTGTGGTAACTTTATTAGTTGCTCCTCCTCCTCCTCCTCGTCGTCCTCCTCTTCTTCTTCTTCCTCTTCTTCCTCTTCTTCATCCTCCTTTCCTTCTTCCTCCTCCTTCTCCTTTTCTTCTTCTACTCTGCATTATTTCAGATGTGCGGTTTGGTGGCACTGGTGCACTTTACTGTTAGGTGATGGGCATCATCATTCACCTGTAGGTTTCAGGTTTTTCCTGAGTTGAACATGCGGACATATATATCAACATCACCTGCCCACTCCCTCTCTTCTCCGCCTTTGCAGTCACACTTCACTTCCTAGCTCAAGCAATTTAATTATTCTTGCTATCTCAGGTAAATGGAATTTTAGAATATTTGCCCTTTAATGACATCTTATCTCACAAATAAGGAGAAGTTTTAAAATTTTAATTTAATAGTATTTTTTTGTTGTTACTGTTTTTCAAGACAGGGTCTCTCTGTGTAGCTTTGGTGCCTTTCCTGGAACTCAGGCTGGCCTTGAACTCACAGAGATCCGCCTGGCAATTAAAATATTCACATGGTTAAAAAGTCAAGTTTTGGGGGGCTGGAGAGATGGCTCAGAGGTTAAGAGCACTGATTGCTCTTCCAGAGGTCCTGAGTTCAATTTCCAGCACCCACATGGTGGCTCAAAACCATCTGTTATGAGATCTGGTGCCCTCTTCTGTGTATATAATAAATAAATAAATCTTTAAAAAAAGTCAAGTTTTTGACACAGGTTTTATTTTATTTTAAAAAAAGATTTATTTATTTTATATATATGAGTGCTCTAACTACATGATAACGTTATGTCAGGAGAGGGCATCAGATCCCATTAGAGATGATTGTGAGCCACCATGTGGGTGGCTGGGAATAGAACTCAGGACCTCTGGAAGAGCAGCCAGTGCTCTTAACCGCTGAGCCACCTCTCCAGCCCTTGACACAGGTTTTATACAGAGAGGCCTGGTTTCCCTCTCTGACAGCTCAACCCTCTTTCCCTAATTCCATCCAGGCAACCATTTAAGCCTTTCTGGTTTATCCTTTTACTTTTAAACTAAAATAAGCAAATATATATGTTTGTATTTATTCCCTCTTTCTGAAATGGCTGCATATAAGAATGGTGAATGACCGGTAGCACGAGTTGTGTTTTCTGCTGCTCTGCAGACACCCCCAGCGTGAACCTTTGCACCCCACAACAGTTCTCACCCTTCCCTCCCACTCTTATGACCAACTGGTCAGTAGCACCGATGAGCTTAGGATGCAAGCTGAGGTACATACCATGTGCTGTGCTAGTATTCGTTGAAAATCTGTAGCAAGTGCATTTGAAGGGAAAAAATGTTCTTGTGACATCAAAGGATTTCTTGTAAAAATATCACTAACCTGGGGAAATTAATGGAAATATGTAACCTGTATGGCTAATTCCAAGTGGAGAACAACAGAGTAAATGTTCATTCGAAGCAAAACATGGCAGAAACTTGAAATGTTGGGGGCTTTTTGGTGGCAGGGCATCTTTTCTACTTTAAGACATGGCAGTTATGAATACTGTGTGGCACAGGCTTATCTAGAGTTCTAGTACAAACCAGAGATTCATATATAGTCTGACTGCAGGTATTCCCTTCTTCCATTGGTGTATCCAAGGACATGGAAAGGGGAGACCTGTGCCATTTTCCAAATTGTGCTATCATTTTTCTCTCCTGCCCTTGACTTCAAAAATCAACTCAGAAATCACAAAACAATGCTAAGCGCCATGCCTTTCTATCAAATGTTAGTCATAAGAAGTTCCAACACCTCGAAAAAGAATCTTGACAATTGTCTGTAGTTAATAATACACCTCTCAGAAATACTGGTAAACATGACCTGGTTAGCAGTTTTGCGTCACCTGGTTTTCAGAAGCGTGGTAAAGTTGGGATGTTTGTTGTAAAGGGCAGAGGGAAAAGCATTAGGGTACATTCAGCCACATGACTGACTGCTTCCCGCTCTGGCTGTCATCAGTGCAGAGAGAACTCCCCTCCAGCTTCCTACACAGCAACAGTGGGGGCCATGTCAGTGTGCTATGTGCTCTGAAGAGATGAAATGTGTGCCTGATTCACAAACGCGATGGGACAAGGACTGCCAGTAGCTGTGCAGAACTAATGGACTCAGCGTCTTTATTGAAGTATTTATCTTGTTTATAGACTTGGAAATATATAAATTTGAAGATTAGGAACATTTACGTTCAAAAATGAGAAAGAGGGATTAGAGAGATGGTTCATCGTTTATGAACACTTGCTGCTGTTGCAGAGGACCGTCTAGTTCCTAGCACCCCCATGGTGGCTCACAACCATCTGTAATTATAGTTCCAGCGGATCTGTACCTCTTCTGACCTCCATGGGGATGGCACACATGTGGTGCACTTATGTACGAGCAGGCAAAAGACTGACACACATAAAATGAACATCAAAAATAAAAATAAGTAAGAAGCTCCCATAGAAACCCCCAGGGCAGTGGTTAGCGTTTGTCTTTAGACTGCTTTTTCTGAAGTCTCCTATTGGCTGAGCTCAGACATGGAGTGACAGGTGGGATCTACTGCAGTTAGCCCCTCTGAAATGCGTGACGTCTCACTCTGCCATAGTGTATATTTGCTGGCCATTCTGTTCACATTTTCCCTAGAGATAATATATCTTTATTTAAAAACACTGTTTCTTGTGTGTAATGTGCTGGGGGATCTAGCAGTGGCTGGAGAGGGTAGGAACTGAATATGATTGAAATACACTGCATGCATGTATGAAATTCTCAAAGAATAAAAAACCTCCAAATTAATATTTATTTTCATTTAGCTCCTATAATTGATTTATATACTATAACAGGAGTATCTCTAGAATATTGTTCTAAAATTTTTTGGTCATTGACATCCCTATGCATATTTATGAATTATATGTGTTATTGTAGTTTAATTTCTTTCTTAAATTTAAAAAGAAAATGAATATAAAAGGAGAGGTTCTTGGTTTTTTTTTTTTTTTTTTTTTTTTTTTTTTTTCAAGACAAGGTTTCTCTGTGTAGCTTTGCACCTTTCCTGAAACTCACTCTGTAGCCCAGGCTGGCCTTGAACTCACAGAGATCCACCTGCCTCTGCCTCTCAAGTGCTGGGATTAAAGGCGTGTGTCACCACTGCCCGGCAAAAGGAGAGGTTCTAATAGATCTCAGTGGAGGGTCTTTGTAGACTCTATTTTCGAGGTGGGGGCTTTAAGGAACCAGGACACAGACAAAGAATGGGGCTAAGTCTCTGAGGTCAGTCAGGGCTCTGCAAATAGGCAGGAGACGAGTGACCCGTTTTTGGTTAGTGACCAAAAAAATCTACTAATGACCCGTAGGACAGAGTCCTCCTAACTTCAGCAGCTTAAAATGTCAGCACAGCAGTAGAGACAGTTACTTACTTTTTTAAGAAATGCAGATGGTGCCACAGTATCCAAGCCATTGTCTGTAGCACATAAATAAGTGATTCCGTCAATAAAGAGAGTATGGTAGACATAGCTTTGAAAAGAATGCAGCTGTTTATAATACTGAAGAAACTGAGTACAACACACTGAGCTACTTGTTTTTCATTTACAAGCAGTCTCTGTAGTATAAAAAATATATACATAATTTATATGTCATTTTTTATTTTTGAGATAGGACTTCACTATGTAGCCCAGGCTGACCTTCCACTTCACTATGTAGCCC
>CABHPP010128591.1:46704-82259 GCA_902168425.1 Peromyscus attwateri | reverse complement strand
GTGTGTGTGTGTGTGTGTGTGTGTGTGTGTGTGTGTGTATAAAGGCAGGGTATCACTGTGTATTCCTGCATGGTCTCAAACTCACAGCCCAGCTCATAATTCTTAAAAAAAAAAAAAAAAGAGCTAAACAGCAAACATTTTGGAGACCTACTATGTTAATATTAGCCTAATATTTAATGTGCTCTTCAACTAAATCCTAACTGCATTTCCTAAATGAGAACTGATATGCTACAAGATGACTGTGAACAACCTACTGTTTGGCCAAACTAGACTCGTTACCAGCAGAAATCCAGAATGCCACCCTGTTAGTGACTGGCTCATATTGCCTTCCCCTAAGGGATGCAACTAAACTTCCCATGTTGAGTTCAAGTCTATCTTTAACTCTAGCGGCTTGCTCACATTTCACCACCTCCTTCAGGCTTCCAGGAATGCTTTCCTTTCCCTGGAGTCCACCTCGAAGTCCATTTCATGACGTCTTTGCACTTTGTTGCAGACCTGCTGGGTTTTATTATTGGTATTCATGCCACTTGTGTTTGTAGAATGCTTACAGCAGGAGTCCTAAACATCTTCCCATCATTCACAGCCACTAACACAGAGCTTTCTTTGGAGGAAGCAATGATAGACATCTTCTATGTGAGTAACTATATCTTCTTTTCCATGCTCTTGTCCTGAAGGAGTCAGTATGAGAAAACACAAGGTGTATGTTTATGTAAAATAGATGAAAAGAATGAGAAGACTCAAAAAAGGAGAAAGTGGCTATGAGAAACAAAAAAAAAACAACAACTTGCCTTACTCAGCACGGTCCAAGAAGGAAGAGAAATGACCCTCACTTGGTCTTCAGCCCTCTTTACTGCACCTTTATTTGCGTGAACCAACATAGAAGATGTCAGCCCGTTAAGACTTTTGGTGTCCTTGGAGATAAGGACTGCCGTGCTGGGATAAGAGTCCTGAACAGTGAAGTCCTGAACAGCACAGTGTTGAGTGGGAGGACCGGGCATGAGAAATAAAGAAGACAAAAACAATATCTGGGACCAGGAGGTCTGGCATAAGCTAATGGTTTACACCAAGCATGTTTGTTAAGAAGAACAACATCATGTATATTATTTACAGGGGAGAGATGGCGGAGGTCAGGACACAGGACACCTCGGGCATGGCTGCCTTAGGATGGATAACCACAGCCCAGGGAAAAGAGTCGGGTCCCCGGAGGCTGCAACCTTGACTCCTTGAAGACACTGGCTCCAGCCCTAGTCCGGTTTTGCCAAGTCCACTCCTAGACAAGGACAAAGAACTGAAGTTTCCTTTTGTCAAGTCCTCTAAGAAAGCCTTGAGTTGGTCTGGCTCCCCACACGTGCTCATCATGAAGACAACCAAACAAGATGGGATAAAGAACAGGAAGCTCTCAAGAAGATATTGGACTTCTAGATAATGAGGGAAATTAGGACTTCAAGCAATTAATTAGAAAAATTTTAAATAATTTTTCTCCGTTTATGTCCCAAGTTGAAAAAGCAGGTTAAATGGGCAAACGGGACACAGTGAACAGCAATGCTGCTGAATGCATGGTTGTGAATGCATGGCTGTGAACAGCAATGCTGCTGAGTGCATGGCTGTGAATGCATGGCTGTGAACAGCAATGCTTCTGAGTATATGGCTGTGAATGCATGGCTGTGAACAGCAATGCTGCTGAATGCATGGCTGTGAACAGTAATGATGCTGAGTGCATGGCTGTGAACAGCAACACTGCTGAATGCATGGCTGTGAAGGGTGAAGTGTTCCAGGAATAACCGATGAGAAAAATCTATTATAGGAAGGTTCAAAAGAGATTTTCTGAAACCTATACTCCAGTTTGTTGAACCAAATCTCTGAATAGACTTCAAATAAAATCTCTCTGCAGAGTGAAGCTATTACTCAAAATCAACCAAGAGCAAAAGAACTGCATAAAAGCAAATGGAAGCCGGTCAGCTGCTTCGGTGCAGAACTGAAGTCAGAAAAATATCCATTTTCTTAGCCATAGTTTGTCATCAGTTACACACTCTGAGAGGCACCGCCTCCTAGTAACCTCACCTGGAGGTTAAAGTTTCGGTTTGTGATTTGTAGAGAATACAAGCCTGTGCTCCTTTCCCATGCTGTACAGAGTGCAGAGAAGTTCCTGGCCTGGGCCACATGCTTCATGAAGACAGCGCTTCTCCAGGGCCGTGGAAGAATTGGGACACTATTCTAGACACTGTGGTGTTTTGTTTGTTTTAGGTATTTTATCTCAGGGATTGCATTAGTTACTTTTTGCTGCTGTGGTCAAAGATTATGACCAAAAGCAACTTAGAGAAGGAAGAGTTCATTTTCACTTATGGCTCCCAAGGGAGAATCCATAATGGTAAGTGAAGCATGGTGGCAGGTTGGAGCAGGAACCTAAGAGATCACATTTCCATCCACATGCAGGGAGCAGAGTGTGGTGGTATTGTGTTCCCCAAAATATTGTGCACCCTAATGAACTTATCTGGGGTCAGAGAATAGGACAGCCACAATATTAAACATAGAAGATAGGCAGTGGTAGCACATGCCTTTAATCCTAGCACTCCAGAGACAGAAATCCCTCTGGATCTCTGTGAGTTCAAGGCCACATTGGAAACAGCCGGGCATGGTGACTCACGCCTTTAATCCCAGGGAGTGAGCCTTTAATCCCAGGGAGTGACGGCAAAAACAGAAAGATATATAAGGCGTGGAGACCAGAAACTAGAAGCATTTGGCTGGTTAAGCATTTGGCTGGTTAAGCTTTCAGGCTTTTGAGCAGCAGTTCAGCTGAGATCCATTTGGATAAGGACACAGAAGCTTCCAGTCTGAGGAAACAGGATCAGCTGAGGAACTGGCAAGGTGAGGTGGCTGTGGCTTGTTCTGTCTCTCTGATCTTCCAGCATTCACCCCAATACCTGGCCCAGGTTTGATTTTATTAATAAGTACCTTTAAGATTCATGCTATAGCAAAGAGAGCAAACTAGAAGTGGACCAGGCTACAAACCCTCAAAACCTGCCCCAAGTGATGAACTTCCGGCAAGGCTGTGCCTTGTACAGGTTCCACAACCTCCCAAAACAGCACCACCTATAGGAGACCAAGTGTTCGAATACCTGTGCCCATGAGGACATTGCTCACTACAGCCACTGAAGAGATCTCTTTTTTTTTCATTTTTAACCAACTACAGATATATGTCAAATCTGAGGGTGTAGGGATGGGTTTCCTTTACTTCTACAAGGTTCCTAGGCTGCTATAACACACCCCACAAACTTGGTAACTTAAGACAGTGGATATCTCTCTACACTCTAGAGGTCTGTAACTCGAAATATAAATGGTCTTTTAATAAAAAACCCAGAGCCAGATATTGGAGTAAATGCTGATAGATCAGAGAGACAAAGGTACAAACCACAGTTACATCTTACCTCTAGGACTCCTCAGCCTGAAAAGCCTTAGTTCCTGTCTCCTCATGCCTTATATACTTTTTTCTCTCCAGCCATATCACTTCCTTCTTAGTTCTGGGATTAAAGGCATGTGATTCCCAAATACTGGGATTAAAGGTGTGTGCCACCACTGCCTGGCTCTGTTTCTCTCCTAGACTGAGTCAATCTCATGTAGTCCAGGGTGGCTTTGAACTCACAGAGATCCAGACAGAGATCTCTGCCTCCCAAGTGCTGGGATTAAAGAGGTGTGCCACTACTGCCTGGCCTCTATGTTTAATCTGGTGGCTTGTTCTGTTCTCTGATCTTCAGGCAAATTTTATTAGGGTACACAAAATATCACCACAGAGGTCAGAAGTCCAAATGCATGGTGTTGCAAGGACATGCTCCATTAGATATCTGTAAGGAAAGTCCTCACTGCCTCTTGGTGATTCTCTGGAAAACATGATATTGCCCACCTTGTAGCACCTCCATCTTGGCCTCCACCATCTCATGATAGCCTACACCTTTGCTGGTGGTTCCATAGCTCTTCTTTCCTTTTATTTCTTACTTAGTTTTTATTCATAATCATCAATGGAACTCTACACTGTGGCTAGACTTGGAGGGCGATGAGGAACGTATGGAACTCAAAGAGCTGCAGCAAGAGCATGACGATCATAGGACACTGTGGATGGGTGAGAGGAGGGCGCTCTCCCAGGTTACAGAAGGAATGGCCGTCCTGACGGCTGAGATAGATGCAACAACTGTCCACAGTTGGCCACGGGAGTCTTCTTGCTAGTCGTGCTGTTCGCGCCCCCAGAGCACCCCACAGCTTCTACCATCCTCATGCCTCATTCACCTTCTCAAAGACCATGCCAGTCTACCACTCACAGCCATTCGTGTTTGGTGCAGCATTTGGTAGGAGCAAGGTACCTGGATGGCATGTTTTTTGAGGTGCTGGGAGTTAGGACTTCAAATTGTTTTTTTGTGGGGAAGACAACTTGATACATAATGGCCCAGTACTCTTTTATTACTATCCAAAGTTCTTAAATGGAAATAACCTTTACGCTCTAAGGGAAACACCTGGTCAGGATAACTAGGATAATAGGTTCTCTATTTGCCTGCATTTTCATTACTCACAGAACCAATCAAGAAACTCATTATCAAGACAAAGATTTTCCCCATGGAGACCTGTTGTTACCAGTACGAACAACTTCTCCTGGGAGAAAACAAATAGGCAAACTGTAGCCCTTGTACACATCATACTTGGTTACACAAGGCAGGGACTCAGCTTTCCTTGTCAAATGCTCTGCTCTCCTGCCCCAACAGCACCTACAGGCATTGATGGATCTCTTATGTTTAATTGGAGAAGCTAAAACCAGAGAGGCAAAGTAACTGTTGACATGGCTCAAACAGTAAGTGGTGGAGCTGTGTTTGTGAATATTCACACCTTTTTAGCTCTGACTACCAAATGAGCTGAATTCTACCCATCCTCAAGACCCACTGAACAGCATCAGCTTCAAAGACATTGTTCTTGTCTTCCAAGGATCTAAGAAAGTGAGGTCAAAAGGTATCACAAAAGAGTCAAAAGAGGATAGAGGTTTTTAGATATTATTGGGTAGGCAAGGAAAGGCTAGCTGGTTAGTTAGTAATTAGTTGGTGAATTGGCTTTTTAGGAGATTGACCTAATCAAGATCAAACTTTTGTAAAGTTGGTCTGTCTATAAAAGTATATTCAAGTGTAATGGAGAAGAATCAGAGAGTTTCCAAAAAAATCCTCAAAAAGTCCAGGAAAGGTGGAATGCAGAGAGACAAAGACATTGGAACAAGTCAAAGATGGTTCCAAAGTTTGAACTTTTAGAAACTAATGCTTCTTTTAAAATGGGGAATACACCAGGGGCTGGTCTGGGTTGGGGATTCAATGTTGGATGTTGAGTGAGCAGGCAGGTGACCCTAAAGTGGATTATAATGGAGTCATATCTGTGTTGAAGTGGGCAAAGGCCATATTAAGGTAATAGCAAGAACTGCAGCAGAGAGAGGTGGGGTATGGGTACCTGGAAAACTGAATGTCCCAGTGAAGGTGTGGCATAGAGAGAAGGTGGAAGGGTCAAATTTGGGTACCGAGGATATGGTGAGAACTTGCTCCAGCCAGGTGACGATGAAGGAGACTAGGAAACAGGAGTGGGACAGAAATAGGACTTCGATCTTAGGAAGCATAAAATTTTCATGCTTGTAGGAACCATCAAAGATGATTCTCTAGCCACCTGAATTTAGATAAATAGAGACAGAAATCCTCAATGGCTTGCACTTGGATAAGCTAGGGTAGAAGTTCTCAGGCTAACAATGTTTTTCCTATTGGATAGTTCTGTCTTTCAGTGAGGATAGCTAACACCTGGGAAGGGAGACAGGTTTGTCACCCAGTGGCAGAGCTTTGGCTTGTCAGGGCAACCTCTCTGTCCAGCCCACAGGGCATGGGCGTGAAGCAGCTCTGATGACCCCTGAGAACGATGGAGCACCTTCGTGCTTGTGTTGGACTGACAGGGGACCAAGATGCAATTTGAATATCTCAGAGCCCTGGATGTAGGGAGCACTTTAGGTTCCTGAGACTGCCAAAGAGTGACTGAAAAAAAGACCATGAGCCAGGGTCTGGATTTGTCTGCGAAAGTAAGGTGGTCTAGAAGTAGAAGAGGGCGTTGAAGAGAATGGAGAGTGAGGGGAACAGGCAGGGGGTAGGAGCACCCAAGAGCAGTCTGCCACAAAACAGGGGAGCCAGGAGGCTGTAGAAACTGGGTGTCCTAAGTTATCCTGGTCTCCTATGGAGGATTTCGCTTTCACAAAACAAGGTCTCACTAACCTCCATCGGCCTTAGACTTGCAATTCTCCTTCATCATCCTGAAAGCCATGACTCTGTAGTCAAAGACGAGAGTTTAAAAATCATAGTGAGAGAAAATGCAGAATTCCTCAGAACAGAGAATGAGATTAAGAAATGTTGTAACTAGATAAATGTAAGGGAAGGTGCCTTTGAGCCCTAAAAGAAGGAGAACGTGGGTGGA
The DNA here is from genome assembly GCA_902168425.1 of Peromyscus attwateri. Taxonomy (NCBI): domain Eukaryota; kingdom Metazoa; phylum Chordata; class Mammalia; order Rodentia; family Cricetidae; genus Peromyscus; species Peromyscus attwateri. The sequence continues at coordinate 75,788 of CABHPP010128591.1, read as the reverse complement.
GGTGCAGGGGAGAAGGGGTTGAGGGTAGGATGGTTGTTTCGCTAACATGGATCAAGGCAGCATGCCCAGAGCCAGACCATGTGCCCCACCTGTGAGCGGTGACGTGATTAATTAAGCACTTCCTATGCGCCGGGTACTAGGCTAAGTGCCCAAGAGGCCTTTTATGTTAACTTTTACATGATCCTTCTAGAGAATCCAGCTATCACCTTCTTTTTACAGATGGGTAGATGGAGACACAGAGACAAAAGATGAGTTAATGGAACAATTCATAAAGCAAAGCTGAGCTGGGTGTGGTGGTGCCTGCCTGTACTAGCACCTCAGAGGCTGAAGCAGGAGGGTCATAGGTTCAAGACCAGACTGAACCACATGGTGAGACCTTGTCTCATAAACAAACAAACACATGGCAAAGTTAGGATTTCAACTTCTAACTAATTACTAACTTGTAATTACTATGCTCTTCTTCCTCCTAAAAAGGCATGTGACCTGGGCTGGAGAGATGACTCAGAGGTTAAGAGCACTGGCTGTTCTTCCAGAAGTCCTGAGTTCAATTCCCAGCAACCACATGGTGGCTCGCAACCATCTATAATGATCTGGTGCCCTTTCTTGGTGTTCAGGCAGAATACTGTAATGTGATGATATTGTGTTCCCCAAAATATTGTGCACCCTAATAAACTTATCTGGGTTCAGAGAACAGAACAGCCACTAGATACAGAGGCCAGAAAATGGTGGCACACGTGCCTTTAATCCTATCACTTGGGAGGCAGAGATCCATCTGGATCTCTGTGAGTTTAAAGCCACACTGGAAACAGCCAGGCATGGTGACTCATGCCTTTAATCCCAGGAAGTGAGCCTTTAATCCCAGGAAGTGATGGCAGAAAGCAGAAAGGTGTATAAGGCCATGAGGACCAGGAACTAGAGCTGGTTAAGCTTTTAGGCTTTTGAGCAACAGTTCAGTTGAGATTCATCCTGGATGAGGACTCAGAGGCTTCCAGTCTGAGGAAAAAGGATCAGCTGAGAAATTGGTGAGGTGAGGTTAGCTGTGGCTTGTTCTGCCTCTCTGATCTTCCAGCATTCACCCCAATACCTGGCTCTGGGTTTGTTTTTATTGATAAGACCTTCTAACAATTTGTGCTACACTGTATACATAGTAAATAAATAAATCTCAAAAAAAAAAAAGGCACTTTGACCAAGACGAGCTGCAGCTACAGCCATGGCTGGTCCCAAAGTTCTGGCTGAGGCCATCTAAAGACACTTTCTGAAGACAAGAAGGAGAGCTGGAGCCATAGCTCAGTGCTTAAGAGCTCATGCTGCTCTTGGAAAGGGCTCTGTTCCCAGCACCCACATCAGGTGGCTCACAGCTGCCTGTAATTCCAAGTCCGGGGATCAGATGTCCTCTTCCGGCCTCTGGGCAACTGCACTCCCTATGAATATACCCTGACACATAACACAGACACACATAATTTAAAATGAATCTTAAAAATAAATTAAAAAGGGAAAGACCAAAAAGAGACAGTGTGAGCTGGGCGGTGGTGGCGCACACGTTTAATCCCAGCACTTGGGAGGCAGAGCCAGGCAGATCTCTGTAGTTCGAGGTCAGCCTGGTCTATAGAGTGAGATCCAGGACAGGCACCAAAGCTACACAGAGAAACCCTGTCTCGAAAAAAACCAAAAAACCAAACAAATAAACAAAACAAAACAAAAAAACCAAAGAGACAGTGTGGATTTACCTCCAGGCGCTTCATTCTTGGGGCATATTGTTGAACCCCACTTTTGATTTTTAGAGATGCTGTGATGAAACTCAGAATCCAGGTCCCTGCTACAGTGGAGAATCCACCCCAGAGTCACACTCTGCTGATGCTGCTCACAACCACCCAGTATCCCCCTGACTCAGAGTAAGAAAAGATGGCCATGGTGGCCTACACCCCACAGTGTCTGCTCTTTACCTAATCTGCTGCTTTTGTCTCCCTCCACAGCTCTGCTCCAGCCACAGCCCGATCTCCTTCCTGTGCCTTGAACAGACACCCACCCTCTCTTCGTCTAGAACACCTTTCTCCAAAAACCAGCGTTCCAATTCACTGATTAGAGGTCTGAGTGGACATTGTTCCCCACATCTCCATTCGCCTCCTTTCCTGTTCTGGTTATCTGTTGCTGCCCAAGCCACTCCAAGACACATCAGATGCTTGTAGGCGCCATCCAAAACAGTTCTCCTCCAGCTACCCGAATTTACAAATAAATAGAGACAGAAATCCTTAATCGCTTGTTCTAGATTTCAGATCTCTCAAACATTTGCAGCCAGATGGCGGACAGGATCAGAAAATTGGAGCTGGCTGCGTGCTGTGTCCGAGCCCATCTTTATAGCCTCTCTTCCAAGGTTGAAGGTGAGGACTCCTGCAGGCAAAGCGACTGCTGTGTCTTCTCACGTGACCCCATCTTAGACCCCAAGCAATGTAACCTGCCTAGTCACAACACTCACACAGTTCCAAAGGGGAGCAAGCACAGAGCCCGCTTCTTAGTTGAAGAGGTGTAGTGACAGTTTTGTCAACTTGACATAACATAGAAGGACCCAGGAGAAGAGTTTCAGTGAGGAATTACCTGGTTAGTTTGGGCTTGTGTCACCGTGGCGGGAGAGGGTGTTGGTTAAATTAACTGATGTGGGAAGACCCAGCCTGCTCTGGATCTCTGGGCAGGAGATCCTGGACCGAGTAAGGTTGAAGAGGGGCTGAGAACAAACAAGCACGCACTCCATTCTCTCTCTGCACTTGACTGCGGATGGGACGACCCACTTCAGGTCTTGCCTCCGCTTCTCGGCAATGATGGAGTTGAACCTGGCATTGTAAGCTGAATGTGGTGATCTGGTTGGGACTGTCCCCCATAGGCTAATAATAGATTTGAATATTTGGTCCCTAGTAGGTGGAGCTGTTTGGAAAGGAGGTATGGCTTTGTTGGAGGAGGTGTGTTGCTGGAGGAGGGCTGTGAGGTTTCAAAAGTCCACGTCATTCCCAGTTAGTTCTCTCTAACTGTGCTTGTGACTCAGATGTAAACTCTCAGCTCCTGCTCCAGTACCATGCCTGCTTGCCTGATGCCATGCTCCCCACCCTGGTGGCCATGGACTCACCCTCTGAAACTGTAAGCTCAATAAACTCTTTCTTTGTAAGTTGCCTTGGTCGTGGTGTCTTAGCACGGCAACAGAAGAGTAACTAAGACACTGAATTTTATCACAGGAACAGAAACAGGCTAGGAGAGCTGTCAAAGTCCTATGAGGACCTACGGGGTGGGAGAGTTGCTACCGCCCTCTGCCCTGGCAGCATTTTCTCTGCGGTATGCATCAGCACCTAGCTGAGACTCCTATCTGTGTCCTCTGCGTGCAAACGTTCCGTTTCTCTGCTCCCTCCCCAGCACTGGACCTGGCACATAGTGGTGTTGATAGACACTTCTTGAATGAACTCTGACCTTTCACCCTGACCTCACCGTGTCTACCATCTCTAACTTAGATCTGAAGATAGCCAGTTTACAGTTGAGGGAAATGAAACACAAAAACATTTGTAAGTTATACGGGACACTCAGCTACAAAGTGGAAAATCCAAGGTCAGCAGGCCCATCTGGCTCCTCCTGGCCTCTCGGGCCACACACCAAGGATTCCAGTCCACCAGCCACCGCTGCCCCTGCCACTGCCCCCATCCACCAGCAGGCGAATTTCAATTCTCCCCTTTGGTTGCACTCAAGCAGAGAGCAAAGCAATTACACCTTAAATCCCGGGACAGCCAATATTTCAGGGTCTGTTCAGGGTAAGAAAGCACTCTAGGTGTTTAGATCTTACTTTGGTTTACCACAGAAAGGCAGTAAGTGAAAGGCTAGGTGGCTTTTAAAATAGCAGGCTCCAATTTTCAGCTCTGCCTTGCTGTCTTTGTAGGCATTTTACTAATATTCATCATCGTTTTACCCAGGAAACCCTAGAGCTGTGATATTTGACATAATAAGTCCCCTCCACTGGCCCTTTAAAGACCTTGGTTACCACTGCTGTGTTACAATTCACAGGCCTCATTTCTGAGGCCCCCGTGTGCTTATTTCCACATCTCTCACTTCTCCAAAGAGGATCTCATACAATGCTGTTTGAGGGCTAAAGACTTCAAAGCAGATTTCTCTACCATTTTTTATCTTGAAAAATATTCAATATTTGTGTAATTAAAGTGAAGTCTTCCTAGAGAAAATGACAACTCAAATAATCTTAAATGTACCTCCAAGAAAAAGGCTGTCAAAATGACATTTCGCTATAGAGTCACATTCTCTAAGGCCTTTGCTTCTCGCTCCGATTTCTTGTAATCTTTGAAGGTTATGTCATGGCTGACTTCAAATCACGTTTTAAATTATCATGGCCTCTTTCAGAACGGGTTCTGTGAGCGAGGAAATCTTTCTTTTGCTCTAGATTTTTTTCTGCTTCACTGTTACCAAGGATTTGAAACAGCAAAAGCTGAAAGCAAACAAAATCTTCTCTGACCTTGGTTTTCCTGCTAGCTAACATCTTATTTTTTTTTCTTGTGCACTAACAGTTTTTAAATAGCTCTTTAATACCTTCTGTCTCTATTTCTTCTTTGCTAAATTGTACGGCAGAGGTGACCCATGCCCTCCAACCTAATTGGCAAATCTAAGGAAATTTGTCGAGTTCTCTTTTTAATTGGAGCCTCCTCCTGCAGCCTTGACATCACGCTTCTCACCGCCCCCCCCCAACACACACACACTTCTCCGTGCCCCAGCATATACTTACCTAGGTTTTCTTCTGAAGAGCTGCATAGTTAATCCCCTAATGTATGCATCTGCGTGTATAAACTGAGGGTTTCAGCACCAAATGTATAAATTGACAACATGATTGCTCCAAGGTAGGAGGAGAAGGTTTTTATTGTAGATATGAGAGAGAGAGAGAGAGAGAGAGAGAGAGAGAGAGAGAGAGAGAGAACAGCCAAAGGCATCTAGAAGAGTCCAGAGCAGAGAGAGAAAGCAGTAGACTGAACATGGCCAGCAGACCAGACTTGGCCATGAGAGGAGGGTCATGAGGGATGAAGACAAAGAGACAACCAAGAAAGGGGAGCAAAGGAAAGCTAGAGAGCAAGAAAAGAGCTAGGAGAGGAAGACAGAGTGAGAGCGCAGTGAGACAGCGGGTTATGAGGAGAAGTGGGAAGCTCAGGGAGGTTAGCCCAAGAGCTGGAGATGTTTAGGATGAGGAGCAGGATGAGGAAAGGTGGGCATCAGCATGGACTCTGAATTAGGTACATGTGATACTGTGGGAGCCTGGAGGTCAGTATGAGCCTTGTACACAGGACATGATGGGACATTGAGAGAGAAGAGGTAGCTACAAGTAGATGAGATCCAGGATAGGGATGTTAATCCATACCTAGGCCTCAGGTCTTCAGGGATGGAGCCCAGTTCCTAGAATCCAGAGGGGTCTGGAAAACCTGTGCTGGACATTGGCCAGTGCGAAGTCCACGGGTCCAACCCAATGTTTAATGAGTATCTCAAGACATGTCTGTCTTCATTTAGTGAACATTTTCCAGGGGTAGCACATGTCAGGCACAGGGGCAACTCAGATAAGACACTGAATCTTTCTGTGAGTTGCTCACTGGGAAGTAGAGGGATAGAAAGATAAATGACAAGATCAAAATCACTGGAGAACAAAGGGACAGGGTTCATAGCATTAGTCATTGACCGTGTCTAACCAGCTGCTCTCTCATGGGCTCAAGGCACCTCTGTTGAGGACTATGCTGAAGAAGGGTGATACTGTTTTCCACAGTTCACAACATGAATAAATAAAAAAGAAAGTGCTTTAGTAACTATTTTTTAACGTGTGTGTTTTGCTTACATGCATGTATATGTACCATGTGCATGCATGGAGCTCACGGAGGCCAGAGGAGGGCACTGGATCCCCTAGAATGGGAGTTACAAAGAATTTCGAGCTACCATGTGGGCATAAGGAGGCAAACTTTGCAAGGGCACTCAGCACTCTTAGTCTCTGGTCCATCTCTCCAGTTCCCCATAGATAGCATCTCTTACAAATAGCAGCTCAAACCTGGGACCTCTCAGAAGCTTGTCACACTTCGCTTTCCATAACCTTCCATGTAGTTGTGTTTGGTCCATTCCCTTATGTATAAAAACACCACTGTTTTCTTCTTCATTTTTTTTGGTTTATTTAAAACTTACACCTTTACATCTTATTTTAACTATTTACTCCCATCCATTCTTTCTTCCATTTAGAATGAAAAAAAAATATCAGAATCTATGACCAGCGGGAACAGATTTTTGCCGTGCAGTATTGAAAAGTGGAAGGAACTAATCAAGATGTACATGCTAAATAAAAACACAATATTTTGCGCTATGACAACCTCCAGCCATACATTTAGGAAAAAAGAGATACATTTGAAAAAGAATAAATAAAACCTGTGACATTAAGGGTGTTAGAGAGATGCTCTATGGTTAAGAGCAATGGGTGCTCTTGCGGAGGATCCAGGTTTGGTTTCCAGCACCCGCACGGCAGCTGTAACTCCTGGTCCAGGGGATCTGATACCTCTACTGACCTCCATGGGCGCACACATGGTCCACATACATACATGTAGGCAAAATATACATACATACATATATACATGCAAAAGAAAATATATGAACTTTGAGTTTTAAAATCTATGGGCTACAGTCAAAGTCATGCTTGTCAAACTCGTGGTTCTGAACACTTAACATTGGTCAGATCTCTGTTCAAATCTACTTACTGAATGGCCTTAAGTACTTAGCCTCCCCCAACCCTCTTTCTGCTTATACAACAGAATAATGATTGCTTGTGTAAGGAATAAACTTAGAAGATGTGTTCAAGAGAGTATCTGGTGTGAAATAGTTGCTTAATAAATGCTAGATGGCATAAAAGATTTGTTCAAGAGTTCAAGTTTTTATTGTGACTAGTCAGCCAAAAAAAATCAAAACTTATACTTAAGTGTTCCTAATAATTCAAAAGCATTGGCATAATCTAATGTATATTAGCTGTCTACATCCTTGGTGCTTATCTGGTTCTCTTTGGCTAGAGTCCCAAATTTCCCAGAGTGGTGGCAGATGCCTTTTAATCCCAGCACTTGGGAGGCAGAAGCAAGCAGATCTCTGAGCTAGAGGCCAACCTGGTCTATACAGCGAGTTCTAGGCCAGCTACAGCAATATAAGACCATATCTCAAAAAAGAAAGTATCAAGTATAAAAGTAAATTAATACAGTTTTAAATTAAGCCCTTAAGCTTTATCTCACCCTCAGATGTGATAAATAAGACATTCACTAAAATAATACTGCTGTTTCTATTCTGGAACCTGCCTCCTGAGGAATAGTTCATATACTGCTCTTTTAACCTCAACTGCAATTGGCAACAGTTTATTTATTTTGTTTTTTGATTCAGTGACCCAAAAGGGGCCCGTTTGGGTCACTGAAATCCTTAAAACTGAAGCTGCTTTTGTTTTGGGGCTTTTTTTTTTCTTTTTTTTTTCTGGCATTGAGAGCTGAGAAGATGGGAATTCAATTAGCACCTTGATACGTTCATTATCCCTCCTTTCAGTTCAGGGGCCGCTTCACAAGCGCTGCTTCCTGGCATCAGGTCACATCAAAAGAGGGGGCAACAGTTTCTTGGTTTTTAATTTTCTACCAAAAAGGCAAGGCATCCATTTTGTTCCGCTCTGATTAGTGTGAGAACCACTCTTGCCCGAGTCAGCGAGCAGCCGGATGCTCGGGAGCGAGTACCGCACAGGTCTTCCGTTTCAGTCCAGGCTTTGCTTCCCCTGTGTTTAGGCTCACGGGGCCTTCTCTTCAGTCCATGCCAGGCGCTCGCCATAAGGTCAAGGTGGTGAGAAAAAATAACATTCTCCACCTCCACTTCCTTCTATATCAAAGTACAAAGGTGATTATTTTAATAGGAATTCAAAAACTAAAAATAAAAAACAAAGCAAGTGATGAGCCTTACCATGAGGAGCTGTGCGAAGGTCCTGGTTTATTAGCCCTTCTTTAGGAGGGAAACCAGGGTGGGAATCTGCAGAATATTCCCTCTGCTTTTCCTCTGAGGGAACCGAGGTCAACAGTGGTAAACCTTCTTAACCAGGATGGTATGACTTCATTAGCACTCTGGGCCTTTTACGACGCAGTGAAATCTCAATTCAATATAAATGTCTCTAATCAGAGGAGCTTTGCTGATGTATTGGTTCAAAGGTCCCTGGGTCTAGTAAGGTCTACAGGAGATTTCTCCACAATCAAGAGAGTAGAGCCTAAAATACTGTGGGTGAGTCTCTGCACCCTGTGCGGTAGGAGAATAATGCCCCTGAGCTTCAGTGAGCCTGCCTGGGCTGCCTGTCTCATCCTGTCGGCGAAGCATCTGCTTTGTATAATGCACCATGAAGGTTCATGATGAATAAGGAGATCGATCCCTCAGATGCCGGACAGCATCATTTTAGGGGGAAATGTAATGTGAGCTTGCTCGTGTCCTTTAGGCTAGAAGTCACAAACTCAAATGACCTGCAGACAACAGGAGTGTGTGTTTCTGGCTGTGTGTAAAACAGTAATGGGTGGGTAGAGGGTAGGTGGGAGCCGGTCCAGCTGGAGACTGCCTGGGGGTTTTAAAGGGAACAGCTGTTGCTCACTTGCAGCCAAGTGTGTTCCGATGAAGAATGCATGTAGCTCAGTGTGGCCAGTCCTGAAGATTTCTCAGGAAAAGTCAGAAATCTCAGCTTGTTTGTAAAATTGCTTACATTTCCCAGGCCAGTGTGTCCTGTGCGGAGGCCACAGGAGGTGAGCCACAGCCTTCGAGAACATTCTCTTTCACTTCATTTTATACCTTCCTGCCTCATCTCCTGCTTCCAGTTTAACCCAGTGGACCTTCAGGAGGCAGACCTTGGAATGCACTTCTGCAACAGTAAGCACATTACTGTGGGTTTTTAATTTTAACAAGGTAGTATTTATGATTTGATTCTTTGAGGGAAGAGCTCTATCAGCTTTAGCTAATACTTGAAGATGAGGCGCATTAAGAAACTTGTGCTGAGCTGTGCAGTAAAGAATTCCATTTTGAAGTAAGGGCAAAAAGCATCAAATGACACATGAAAGTCACCGCTTGAAGGGCTACATAGTATTAAGACTGGGTTAGAAAGGGGGCAAATAAGCCGGGTGGTGGCGATGCCTGTAACCCCAGCACTCAGGAGGCAGAGGCAGGTGGATCTCTGAGTTGGAGGCCAGCCTGGTCTACAGAGTGAGTTCCAGGTCAGCCAGGGCTACACAGAGAAACCCTGTCTCAAAAAAGAAAAAAGGAAAGAAAAAGGACAAATAGGCTAGTTATTAAAAGACCTTCACATGACTCCTCTCTCTTTTTAAAAGATAATATGATTATCTGTACGATAAATGCCAAGAGGAGTCTAATACTTAAGCATTGCGATCCACACAAGCACCCAGAGCTGAGAGTTAAGCATCAACTGTGAGCAGTACACTGGGGGTTAGAGACTGGGCAGCAGTAGATGAGTGCACCATCAAAGGTGTGTGGTTGGAGACAATATTACTGTGGTTGGACAGAGCCCCCAAGATGTATGTGTCAGTATGATGGTTTAATGAAATGTCCCTTGTGGTCTTGGGCCTTTGGACACTTGGTCCCCAGTTGATGACACTGTTTGGGTAGCCTTGGGTGATGTGGCCTTGTTGAAGGAGGAGTGTCACTGGAGGCAGCGTTGAGAGTTTAAAGACTAGCACCATTTTGAGTTTGCTCTGTCTGCTTCCTTTTTGTGATCCAAGACGTGAGCTCTCAGCTTGCTACTCTAGCTGCCATGCATATCACTTCTGATATGACAGGCTCTTATTTATCCCTCTGGGATCTTAAGCCCCCAAAAACTCTTCTTTCTATAAGTCAACTTGTCATGGTCTTTTATCACAGCAACAGAAAAGTAACTAATACAGTTTGAAACTGGCCCCCCAACACAGCAGTGTTGAGAGATGAGACCTTTACTAGGTGTGTAGGTCACCAGGGTTCTCCAGAGTGGGTTAGTTGCAGTAGAGGCTCCTAATGAAAAGATGAGCCTTTCATTTCAGTTTGCAGGTATAGTCCATGTGGTGCTAAAGATTAAATAAGGAGGCTGTTAATACTTGTGACATAGATACCAGGTGCCTGAGGCCTCACAAGGTGCCTAAGTATTGGATTCAGGATCTCAAGCCAGGAACCCAGAGACAAGAACAGAAGCAGGAGCCATGGAGGAACACTGCTTACTGGCTTATTCCTTCATGCCTTGCTCAGCCTGCTTTCTTATACCATCCAACACCACCTGCCCAGGGCTGGCATTCATTGTAGTTGAAGTTTTCCTGTGTCCACCCAGCTCCTGCAGCCACTTAGACCCAAGTAAACACACAGAGACTTATATTACTTATAAACTGTATGGCTGTGGCAGGCTTCTTGCTATCTAGTTCTTATATCTTAAATTAACCCATTTCTATTAATCTGTAAGTTGCCACGTGGCTTGCAGCTTACCGGTACTTTTACATCTTACTTCCTCTGTGTCTGGCTGGCAACTCCTGACTCAGCCTTCCTGTTCCCAGAATTCTCTTCTCTGCTTGTCCCGCCTATACTTCCTGCCTGGCTACTGGCCAATCAGCATTTTATTTATCAACCAATCAGAGCAACACATTTACAGCATACAGAACATATCCACAGCAATTCATAGTGGACTGGGCTCTCTGTATCAATCACTAATCAAGAAAATGTCCACAGACTTGCCTAGAGGCAATCTTTCAACTAATGTTCCCTCTTCCTAGATGACTCTAGCTTGTGTCAAGTTGACGAAATAAACAACTAACCAGCACACACCCTGTGTATGGCATGGCAAGAAGCACCTAGCCAGTTGCTGTCCCCTCAATGAAATAAATCTCTGTTTTTAAAGAATTACTGAACTCATGTACGCTAGGATAGTAGCACAAAACCAACTAAGTCACTGTGCTATTGAAAAAGCCGAGTCTCGGGTACAAAGTAGGAAGGTAAATAAAATCAGCAAGTAGTGATGGAGAACACTGATGTGTGAACAAAGGACCAGGGGTTTGAGATAAACATAAACATGTGTATACAACACTCTGCTGGAAAATGTCAAACACTCTGCTTTTCTGGAGGAGAGGCCCTGGTATGTTCCATTTGCTTGCTTCTATTCAAAAAATATTTTAACTACAGCCAGTTTCAAGCTATTGACAGGAAGTGGCTGAAAGTAGAGTGAGCAACGTAAGGTGATGAGCAGCAAGGTCAACAAAAATTCAGGATCACGAGACACCCCAGATTTAGGAATGACAACATCTAAGGAAAGGTTGTACTGGGAGGCTGAAGCCAACTGCCCACAGAGGTCATTGAGCTAAAGAAATGGACACAGAGATTAGAAATCCTCAACTAAATTTGTTAGGATGGCCACAGTGCGGATAGGAAAGTGTAGAAGATGGAGCTCAGGTCCAGAAGCCAAAAGAGCAAGTAGAACCTTGGCCTTGAGCTCAACACAAGCTGATAAGCTGCCATGTGTTGCTGGGTAATGACTGTCACTCATCACTAGCCATGGGGGGCGGGGATCCACTATGGCATTGATTCTCAACCTGTGGCTCACAACCCCTTTGTGGTCAATCCATTCTTTCAAAAGGGTATGTAAAACCATTGGAAAGCACAGATATTTATCTTACAATTCATAACAGTAGCAAAATTACAGTTATGAAGTAGCAACGAAAATAATTTTATGGTTTGAGGTCACCACAACATGAGGAACATAATTAGAAGATCGCAGCATTAGGAAGGATGAGAATCACTGCTCTATGGGCATGAGGCTATGTGCACTACAGATATGTGTAAGCTCATATTCCTGTCCATTTGGCAGATGAAGCCTGTGCACTGTACACACATGATAGTGCCATGTGCCTGGTAGTGAAAGGCTATGGTAGAGATTGAAGAAAGGAAGCTTTTAATATTTTTAATGTAAATACCACTTACCTGAGCCCTTACAAGGTGCCTAAATATTGGCTTCAGTGCTTTGTTGCATTCTATTTAGATGAACAAATCTGGCTAAATGTTTAAGTAATTTATCTACTGTTACACAGTGGCACATAGCCCTTTCTAACATCAGAAGACTCATCCCTCAATGACGTCACTGTACTGTCCCCTCTAGAAGATAATAGTCTGATGGAGATGGAGGAGACTGTAATCAGAGAGTTATAGTTCCTCTTTAAAAAATGTATCCAGCCTGCATATTCCTAAAGAGTCAATTCATGTTTTTTTTTTTTTCTTCTAAACCTCCCTTGAGCTTGCATGTGACTTGTATTTTTAGGCTCTGCTGTTAGCAAGTGTATTTTTGTGTGATTGAGTGGGAGAGTGGGAAAAGTTTCACAGAGCTGTTTCAACCAGAATGCAGGGAGCTCAGCAGAGACTGTGAAATCTCTGCCATCTAAGGTCTTAGGAAACCACAGAGAGATGTGCGTGTTCTCACTTTATTATTCTATGTACATCCCAGATGAATGACTAGTTAAAGGTATTGTTAAGGCATTTTAAGTGACCCACTTCCAGCAGTGAACAGATCACTTACCGTGCCAAACCAACTGGCATTTCTCAGATTATAAAACTACAAAGTGGGGAAAATGTTAAAACAGCTAAAGCAAAAACGATGCCTGAACGGGGAAGGAGCAAAATGGAGCCTCATTGTCTGCCAAGGCAGATGGCTGACCACTAGGAGGCTTCACTGCAGCGTCCAGGGTAATTGGATGCTGGGGCTTTCCTGGCAAGGACTGAGCAGCTTCATTTACAAGATCCAGGTTCTTCTCAATACATCCTCTCCATGGCTGGAGTGGATGGTTCATCCTTAACGTGAATGCTACCTTTACTTTATGATGCTTCTCTGGTCACAAGGACATGAAAAGTAATTAAGGACCGAATTTCCTAGCCGACTCTCTTGCATGTACAATTATCTGCAGATATAAAATTGCCCACTTTGATAATTATACCCTCAGAACGAGGGGCAAGTGGCTAATTATGCCCACATGTGGCCGATTGCACTTTCCATTAGCCAATTATATGCACAATTATTTGTGCACATAAATAATTGCACTCATGGAAAATAGCAGCCCTCCTTTCAAATCTTCCTGCTTGGAGAGGCTGATGGAGTAATTGCCGCACTGGAAATGTACTTGGTGGGCATTGGAAGAGAATCAGATACCAGGGGATGTGTAAGTGACCAGAGCCTGCAAATGGCATCAAGTGCCAAAGAAAGCGGGAAGAATCATGGGATGGCTCAAGGCCAGCACGCACTTTAGGAAGCACGCTTCTCAGGGTGGCTGTGCACAGCGACCTTGGGCAGGATGTTAACCTTCGCTCATGTCTACTGGCTCTGCATACACCAGGAGGATGATAATGCTCCATTCCCAGCATTGTTCTGGGATGGATCTGGCAATTCATGCAGTCTCCTTTACATTACATATATAGAGACACTATTGGCAGCTGGTACGTCCAATTGTACAGGAAAGGTAGTCACCCTCTGTAGCAAAGCAGGACTACCGGTATGGATAAGGTTGGGAAGCCTATTGCTTTGCCTCTAATGTTTCTACTGAGGACAGTCCAGAAAACAACATGCTGTCATTCAAAATTCATTCATTTATTCAACAAAAGCTGTCGAATCTTAGGCTATCCTGAGCATTTGAGACATGAAGAACAGCAGTCAGAAAGGCACTAGCATGTTGACTGGGGCCACGGTTCAGTGAGCATCTTTTACTCTGATCCGCTCTAGTTAGCAAATTGGGGGGGAATTTCACCTCATGTCTAGGAAACCTGGCAATGAATTTCATGGTTGGGTTGCCGGCCACATTTGGTGACACTGAACCTTGTGGGGTCTGGCTGTTTTCATCGACCTCAGAACTGGGAGTGACGACGGCTGCAGACGACCACAGGACCTCTTTCAACTTCCTCCTCTGGTTCCTTTTCCATGCCCAGCCATCCTCTCTCTATGCTGTCACTCTCTGATTCTCCAGATCCTCTCTTATCTATGTGGAAAAGGGCTCTCTACTCAGGGGGCAAAGGAAGGCGTCACAGAGTCAGGCAGGAACAGTTAGTCTCCAGAGATGAAGTGTTGGTTAGAAAACAGAGCAGAGGAGTCAGGGCCACACTAGAAGCTGATATAAAATAGTTTGGTGGAGGGCTGGGAGTACAGCCTCTCAAGCCAGACTTCCCTGCATTTGAGTCCCTGTTGTATGACGGTGGGCCAGTCAACTTCGGCTTTGCTCACTCTCTAAAAAGGAAGTGGTGCTCACTTCATAAAGTTGCTGTGAGAGTCAAACGAGGAGAAGACACGAATGGAGAGCACTTGGAATACCCACAGTACGTGCCAATTGTTTCCATTGGTGGACTGAAAATACACAAAAATCTTCTAAGAAATGTGATGCAAATGGTTTTGAAACTTCAACATGCCTTTAAAAGCCAATACGAACAACTGATCTAAGAGAGCAAACAGCAGACTCCATTCTCAAAGACTCTCACGTAGTGGGGTGTGCCAGAGTCCAGGAATCGTCCCCTTGGGGAAGCCCCTACCTCCTACCTACGTGATTCTGGTACAAGTGACCTAAGGACCACCCTTCGAGGAACCTAATCACGCAGGGCTGGTTCTGGCTGTACCCAGTGTTTGCTTGGTGTATTGAACACTAGAGAAAACTTCCAAGGTTTGGGCCAAAGTTCTTTTCCTGGGACCACAGATCACTTTAGCTGTGGTCTGCACCATCACACTCAGATGTGGGTACACTGGACACATGCAGCAGTTTCCATCTCTGACTCTTAATTTTCAGGAAATAATGTATCTTAAAATAGTATTTTGTTATGAACTGAATCCCATTTCTGTGGTTCTGTAAATAAGAAAAAAACATAAACATTTGCACTTAGGGAACAAGGTGTCAAAACTAAATGCCTGGTCTTCTGGATGATTCATAGCCATAAGAAGCAGAGCTGGACTTCGGCCACTGTGCAAACATATTGATCAGTGTTGCATGCTCTGCAGTTTCCAAAGAGAAATGGCTCTGCCTGCTGTGCTTCAGTGCTTGGGGGAAGGAAGAGGCTTCCAAACATCGGCTCTTTTCAACCCAGCTCTCTTAAACAGCAAATTCTAACACTAGCAAAATTAAAATGGCTCCCAGGCTACAAAGGGTTCCAGCACACAGAGTAATCACACACTTCTGTCTTCAAATGAGTGGACGAGCAGCCTTGTGCATTTCGTAGCTGTTGCCATAGTCCAAATGCATAAGCGATCGCTGGAAGGATAATGTATGCTCTGTTGGCTTTCAGCAGGATTTTATCAGCATAAGAAGAAATAGTTATCATTGGTAATGAAAAACTGTTCTAGTTCAATAATACAGAAGGAAATTTGCCTTGCCCACATCTAAATTCTGATCTTCATGAAGACAAATTCTCCTACCACCCCACAAACGTTACGGTTTAGATGTGCAATGTCTCCCCTAGGTCTGTGTTCCTCAGCGATGGTGCTGCTTTAGGAAACTGGGGAGCCTGTGGGAGGGGTAAGCCTGAAGAAATGAATCAGTGAGAGAATCAGTCAGGGTCCTCTAGAGGAACAGACCAATAGAACGAACATGTAGTAAAAGGGCGTTGACTTGACTTACATGAAATGGCTAGGCAGCCCAGAGATGGCTGTCCACTAGAGAAGCTGGGAACCCTGTAATTGTTCAGTCTGTGGGGCAGAGAGTCCAGCAGTTCCAACTTGGCACTAAAGGCCTGGAGGAATCTGGGGGCTGCTGGTCTTCAGTCCTTGGTGGAAGCAAGGAAACAGGATCCAGCCAAAGAAACCAGATCCTGGGATAGTAAAATATGGCGGTGGCCAAAGCACCAGCAAGATAGACCATTTGCCAGCAAGGGTCTTAGCGGGAAGGCAAGCCGCACTGGATTTCCTGCTTTCCATCTGGGCTGTCACTGGAAGGGACTGCCACTCTGAAGGCTTCCTCCCACGTTGGTCACTCCTTCCTGAAACAGATTCACAAAGCCACCCAGAGCTGTGTCTCTCAGCTGACTCCAGCAATCAAGTCGACAAGTGACTTAAGAGTTAGAGCCTAGCCCTGCCAACGGCCACGCCTTTTCTGCTTCCTGGTCCCTTACGCATAAGACATCCTAGTTACCTGCTCCTGCTGCCCGGTGTGAGCTTGCCTTCCCTGCCTGGACGGCTGGTACTGGGAGACAAAGTAAGTTCTCCCTCCATGAGTTGTTCTACCAGGTGTTTTAAAAGGGTGGTAAGATAAATAATTAACATGCCCCTCGAACACAATCCTTGTGTGATGACCCTTGCCCCACACCTAGGGATGGCCTCTACCTGCTTCTGGAGACCAGATTTGCTATCCATGGGGCATCCATCCACGTCTGCACCTTTGACATTCAGATGGGAAGTGCTTTAATACCAAACTCCAGGCGCACAGCCTCCAGGGTCACGGCTCCAAGAAGAGTGGCACTATAGTAAATGTCCCTCAAAGGCCACTTGCTTGTGGTGCCATTGACAGCTGGTAGGATCTTGAGGTTGGGCCTCCCAGGAAGAGGTTACACCCCAGCTGCGGCTTCCTCTGCAGTCCACTCCTACCGTTGCTGTCTTGTCTTCCAGCGGCCCCAAAGCACCTGGGCCGAAGGATCATAGCCACGTCACTGGCTCCATTACTCAGTGCCTGTTGGGTGTATTTCTTTAGATAACTGTGAAATTTTTTGGCTCATCTTGAACTTATGAATGTCTTTTAATTGTATTTTGGTATGAGGAGAGCAAGAACATTTACACCTACTCTCACTGGTGTATCTGAGTGATTTGAAATAGAGATTTGGGAGTCTCACGTAACTGAGTAGATATTCATCTCCTCTGACCCACTTTCCTAGCTTGGGTGTGTTAAGCCACAACTCCTGCTCAGACTTGCTGAGGACTCAGAAGGTGTGAGTCTTAAGAGTAAGATTCACCTCAGGTCGGCTTCACCTCAGGTCCATTTGCCTTTGATGCCCATGGCACCAAAGCAGCAACTCCAGCTGACTTGGTCAGCCGGCAGAAGCTGTCAAGGGTGGGGTGTGGAAGCTACTGCTGTGAACTCCTCACAAAGATTGCCAAGCAGCCATCAGACAGTACTAACAGCTTTTGTTTTAAGGTTGAAGGAAGCAGTCCCTTGGGCTACTTAGTGTGCTACATCATCCTGTTTGGGAAATGCTCTCAAGTAACTGCTGGGCAGACCGAGAGGATGAAATCTCACTGAGGAAAATGGCCATGAAGTCAGACCTCTCCAATGTGCTGGTTAGCTGTGAACTGGCTTGTGGGAGAACGCGTTTTCTATATTCATTATAGAGAATATTCATTTATTCAATTCCTCCTCACTCCCACCTGCCTGTTTCTGTCATTATCTCTGTCTCCTCTGCCTCTTTGTGTCTACACGCATGCACGCACGCGCGCGCGCACACACACTCTCCAGTTCATTGTCAGCAAGCTTCTTTACTCCTTAGAAAGAACTGTGGGTTCTGACGGAAACAGTGCTGACTAGCCTGGCTCTCCATCACAGAGATGATACTTTAAAGCCTTCATCTTCACACAGGTGAACGGCCCGGTGGAAGCAGTCCTCTAACCTAGATCAAACAGGAAGGTTCTTCCCAGGTGTGGCCACTCTGCAGCCTTTCATGGCCTTCCCTCACCCCAGCGGGGATGCCCTTGCTGTCCTGCAAGGATTAGGTGCTGGCAGCAATAATCCACAGCGAGGGAAGATGATGGAGCTGCATCTTCCGGCGGATACTTGGATTATGAAACCAAATATACAGCCTGCTGTCGGCTGCTCTGCCCCTTTGCTAACTGCTCTGCAGTGACAGCCTGGCAGAGGAGGTTCAGAACGACTCGTTGAGGGCTGGAGTTGAGGCATTTCTCTAGACACAGAAGAACGTCCTCTTGCCAAACTGATTCATTCTTGCTGCTGTGAGGGAAGGGCCCTGTCATGGTCCCACTCCTGAAGCAGCTGAGGGCAACAAAGGAGCATCTCTTGAGATCTCTCCCTGTGCCGGTTGTAACAGGTTATCAGAAAGTAGCAGGCACCAGGCAAAAGTCAATGAGCAAATACTGGACCAGCGACCCTTGTTGAGTCCCTCCAAATCTTATGTGTTATTATAAAGCCTAACTATTCCTGAGGAGTTCATTACAGTAGGAAATCATAGAAAGCTAGATTAACATAGCGGGGTGCTTGTCAAAACACCAGTCAAGCCAGTCCTTGGTATTCCCTGCCTGGCTTGGGGCAGGAAAATTACACAAGTTTGAGGCTAGCCTGGCCTACAGAGTGAGATCCTGTTTCAAATGTATACATTTTCACCCAAACTTGAGAATTCAGACTCCTGTTCCCAAATTCAGACTCTATGTTTCTCCTATGGATATACCTCTACTCTTACTCAAGAGTCTAAGACAATCACGAGCTCCCAGTGAGCAGAGTCAAGGCTTCCTAGCAATGTGAGACCTGGACTTTGGAAGTTCCCAAATGCTACTCCAGCATTCTAGTCACAGTGGAGATGAACAATAAAAAAAAAAAATACTCCAAGTTCTTCACCTGAGAAAGCCACTCATCATTTGGATAGGATAGAGCACCGGAAATACAGTGAGCCTTACTGTCTTCAGTCATCCATGAAATAAATGCTGGAGAAATAGTGAGCTGGTGTACAAATGCTCACCAGGACTGCTTGGTGTTTTCAAAGGAAGCAAAGGGAGGGATAGTGAAGCTGGGTCAAAGAGCATCCTCCAATCATATGCTGCAACTGAACATAATTAAATACCATTTTTAATTGGGAAAGCACTCATGGGGCCCTTATTATTTAAAAATGAATTGCCTGTAATTGTTAGTGTTTAGATATGGTACAGTGAACCAAAGCTACTTTAATAAAACATCATTTTTCAGGAGCTATAGAAGAATCTCTAGGTCAGACAAGGTAAACTATAATGAATAAATGCTACCTCATAATTTTCCATTGTAACTAGGAAGTAGAGGGGAATGAGTAAATAAATGAAACCCTTTAGCTACATTCTTTTGTGTTCCCACATTTACCTAAGGTGTTAACAAGCAATCGCCCTGACCCTCGGGTACAGAGCACTTGAATCTGTTAAATTGAACTGTGGTTGTGTATGTGTGGTTTTGTCCTAAGCTAGGTTCCCTTGCTGCTGTTAAGGCCACCAATGACCTTCACCAAGATGCCTAAAGTCTGAGTAGAATGACGGGCTTGTGACAGTTCTACCTCCATCTTGAGCCCACCCTGAGAAAAAAGGATCACATGACTGTAGTTATCTGAGAGCCTCAAGGCAAGATGTCTTCTGAGCACTATAATTAGCATTATGGTTAAGTATTGCTTGGATTCTGTGCTTCTAAATACATGTGTCAGATGAGCAAGATGTCAATTTTCTCTGATGCGAGACTAAAATTTGAAAATCATGTAGTTTGTGACTTGTGATTCTAGGTTAACAACACATTCAAACATTTTTTTTTTTTTTTGCCACATGGACTACATGACAACAAAACTTGACTTTAATGTTTATTTCTAGGACTGACCAGAGCTTCAATAGTAATGTCAATGAGACGTGTCTAAAAGATTTCATCTAACGGTTTTTTCATAACAACTAAATTTTCTTTATAATACCAATCCATACTGAGGCTGAGAACCATCATCCATAATGTCAATTTATTAAAACAAAATATGTATATTTAGAAATGAGCACAAAGTTGCCTATTTCTGGTTAGTTAGCAGGCTAGAATAAACTATTGCAAGGTGTGTGGACAGGGTACAGAAATAGGAGGGAACACCTGGGCTCCCAGGAAACAATGATAGGCTGCATGGTGCCACTCAACACTATTCAAAGTGTGATGTTCAGATCAGTGTTCTAGGTGAAAATATTGGGCCTGATCATAAACCTAACAAGTCCAAATCCTTAAAGTCCCAGAAATCTGTGTTTTAGAAGGAGTTCCCCAGTTTATGGTGGGCTTTGGAGTTTAAGAAACGCTGTGTAGATGATCCCAACTCGGGCAGGCTTCTCAAGGAGTCTGAGTAAGTCACTAGTTCAGTTTTCTGGTGCTCAAAATCGACCCGGTTGGCTAGGTAAATGGCTCAGCCCATACAAAGCTCGCTGTGTGATCATGAGGACCTGAATTTGACCCCCAGAAGCCATGTCAAAGTGCTGGATATAGTGGTGTGCACTTTGTAATCCCAGTGCTTGGGAGGTGGGACAGACAGGTAGATCCTGGGGAATCACTGGCCTGCCAGCCAGGCTGGCTGAGTTCCAGGACAACATGGACAGTTGTATCTTGAGCAACAACGCACAAGGTTGACCTGTGA
This sequence comes from Peromyscus attwateri, assembly GCA_902168425.1. Taxonomy (NCBI): domain Eukaryota; kingdom Metazoa; phylum Chordata; class Mammalia; order Rodentia; family Cricetidae; genus Peromyscus; species Peromyscus attwateri. The sequence goes on along the minus strand of CABHPP010128591.1, from coordinate 55,436 downwards.
CCTCTACATCCATACACACAGACATGCACATTCACATACAAACACACAAAGTAAGCCAGTGAGGTCTTCTTCATAAGACTGCTTTCTAGATTAGACAGGACACTCATGTCTCTGGCCTCCCGTCTGACATCCGGCCTCTGTAGTTGCCTTATCTCTCCGCTCTGCCATGTACCAGCTGTTTAGCCACAGGCTAGTAGTTGAGCCTTTCTTCATATGTAAAAGAGGACAGCATCTTTTATACTTAGCTCATGATGTGGTTGTAAAAATCAGTTAAAATTGTGTGCTGAAGGCTATTTCTGCTCTGCACAAGGGCTGCAAAAGTATAAAGGATTGATAAGACCACATTAATGATTTTAAGCTTGGAGTGAGCAATACAACTGACCTGATCTAAGCCCACAGCGGCACATTGCCTGCTGTCCAGCTGCTTGCAATCGGCATGTGAGCACAGGTATCCAACTCATGAAGACTGGTCAAAGACAGAAATGTAGGTACTTCCTCCCCCTTCCCTGCTGTCTGCTAAAATTTTACCAACAAACCACTAGTTTCATAGCTGTTAACTCTTCACCATTCTGACTCTAGACCGGGTAACCTAACCTAGGTTTGCCAGCATGCTAAATAGAGCTATATTTCTGGGAAGGATTTATGTCACCCAAGCTCACAGTCATCTATATATATCATCGGGATATCTATTAATTTATGATGAAAGTTGCCCCGGGGCATTTCCCCAGGGGAATACAAAAGGAGCTAGTCAAATAGTTTGAATGTTTAGTGACATTGGGCTAAAGTGACACTACATAGTCATTTCCACCGTGGAGATACACTGTCTCCAGGAAGACACAGTGAGTCATTGGGCAAGGCTCTGCACACTCTTCCCTCTTAAATGGACATGTGCTTTCAGAGAGTCTCCCCTCTACGGCATAACTGAGGCTGGCTGTGCCCTCGGAACGTCTTCATAGTCTTACCCTTTGGTGGCTCCCCAGCGCCTACAGCTGTGTTAAGGCCCAGCAGCTGTTCTTCATCTTCAAGAGAGGTTTGGGGTTTGTTTGTTTTGTTTTTTCCCAGTGCTGGAGAGCCAACTTAGAACCTCATTCTACCACTAAACTACACCCTCAAACCCAGGTAGACGTTTTCAAAGTTTTCAACCACTTGCATGAGAATCATTTAAAATCTTTAAAAGGCAAATGTTTATGCCTTCTCCAGACCTCCTAAGTCAAACTCTTTACTGGTGGGGCCTAGAGAGAGGCAATTTAATCAAATTACTAGATAATGTATACACTGCAGAGTGAGGACTGGAGGTTCCTTTTCACAGCTCTGCTAATTACAGAACATGTGGACTTCGGGACTCCCAGTGCCCTGGTGCTTTTAAGTTCCTGGTTCTTGTGGTGTCTTCTTCATATCACTTTGTGTTAGTCATGAAAGATGTATGGAATAAATATTTGTGTCCTAACTCCCTATTCAAATATCGTAATGTATTTGTTCAGTGAGATTGTGTTAGGAGGTGGAGCCTTCAGTGGTAACTAGGTCATGAGGATGGAGAGATTCTGAAAGGGATTGGTACCTCATAAAGAGAACAATGAGTGTTCTCTGCTCTTTCTGGAATGAGAAGTTGGCAATCTGGAAACCGGAAGAGAGACTATGAAACCTGATGTGTGTTTCAGTCTCCAGGACCGAGTTACCAACATCTCTGTCACCACACTTCTAAAACAGCCTGAGAAGGTAAGGGTGACTGCACCAGACACAAATGTTACGGCTACACATTTACACCTGTTTAGGAAAACTAAATTCTAACACTAATTCTAGGCCAAAAGCCACGTCTTCACTCTTTCTTGGAAAGAAATCACCTGATACTATTATTTCTGGTGGTGAAAACGGAAATGGAATTTGTTTTATGTGAAGTCTCACTACACAGATTACATGCGTTTATTATCATCTACGGGAAGCAACAGGTATACATTTTTTAAAAAACGTTTCTTACTTTCATTTGTTTGTGGTGTGTGTGTATGTACCAGCGTGCACATTTGTGCGCACACACTCATGCTTGAGCTTGCATGGCAGTATAGTGCCCACCACACTGAGCAGGTGGAGGTCTGAAGAGTTGGTTTCTGCCACCCACATGTGATTCCGGGAATTGACCTCAGGTTGTCAGGTTTGGCAGCATGGGTCTTTGTCTAACTGGCCCAGGAATACACTTTGAATGGAGAGTGATACATTGAGAATCATCTTAGCTCAGTGGGGCTTAAGCAAGGGTGAACTTGACTCCCGTTAGCTGTGTTGCACTTGGGGAAGGGAAGGATAAAGTGCTGCTGGTGCCCAGTGGGTGGGACTGGGGATGCTACTCACCACTCCTCAAAGCTCGGGGCAGTACCCACAACAAAGAACCGCCTGGCTGAAATGTCAGCAGTGCTGAAGCTTGCTCCAGCTTCCTCCTGGTGTTCCCACCCTCGTCTGTGACTGCCCTTCCAGCACCAGGATCCGTCTAGCCCCCAGCAGTCTGCAGAGAATTTTGAAAGGGCTGAATCATATTAATGTCAAAGGAAAAGAATAAATTCACATGAAAGCTTGGGGCATTTTTAAAAATAATGTTTTGCCTTTCACATACCAGGAGCTCCATAAAAAATATTTTAATTAAATAGTGAATAGATTAAAACATTAATTTCACATGTGTTTTAATAAATAACAAGAAGATGGCTTCTCGCATATATAACTTGTGTTCGTCCTGAGTGGATTGGTAAATGGCTGCATGCTTTTTCCCTTTGAATGGATCCAATGATGGCGCCGTTCACAAAGAAAGGAGAGTGGGTTTCCTCTGCTGAAAATGGGAGGCTGATAAAAGTCAGCCCCGTCCAACCCCCAGATTTATTTAAAGAATTCAAAGAATTTCAGAAAAAAATTCGTGTGGCTTAAAGGTTAATGTGCAAGATTTACAGAAACTGGAAAAAAAATCACAGACTAAAAAAAAGTATGAACTTCCTGCATGCCTCTGACTTCGAAAGAAAGCTCAAACGGGTTAATTATAAAAATCCTAATTTAACAGCCTTTTATATCTGCTTTCTGCTACAACCAGCATTTAATCAGTAATATTTGAGGAGAAATTATAAGTAAGTGGAAGTTCTGAGCCAAATTCACTTTATTGTGCATACCCAGGTCAAATGCTAAATTCCCTATCTGCAAATTGGGTTCTTGGATAGTTTAAAAGACACGAAGAGAATGGAATAGAAGGAGAAGTATAAGACAAGACTTAATTATATAGAGCATCAATAGTAGTGAATGATCAGGGAGACTACACAAATAAGTTAAAAGATCCAGTAGCGACGGACTTGACAGATGGCTCAGTTGGTGAAGTGCCTACAGTGCAAGTCTGTAGACCTGAGTTTGAATCCCCAGCACCATGCAAAGGTGAGATGCAGCAGCATGTGCCTGAAACCCCAGCACTGGAATTGGGGAAGCTAGGTGGAATCCAAGGAGCTGGCTATGCAGCCAGACTTGCAGAATCAATAAGCTCTAGGAAATCCTGTCTCAAAATATTAAGTGGAGAGCAAGAAGATACCCAACTCCTGCCTGGCCTAGACACATCTGCATACGTACCTGCTTGCTCATGTCTGCACACCCACATGAACACGTACACATCACACACACACACACACACACACACACACACACACACACACACACACTAGCTAATATGTTCTCATTGTCCCAGCAAAGCAAAGGTTTCACTTATGTGAGATATCTTCCTAATCATAGCCAATTCTTCAGCTCCACGTAACCAGAACCACAGATATGCAACGTCCCCAATCCAGTCATTATGTGACTCTCAAAATTCCCTCTGGAGCTTCACAAGCCAGGCTTCCATCAACTGCCTTTCTCTCAGCACTCTTATCTTTCAAGCTCCCACAGAACACTCACCAAGCTTTGAACTCTTAGTGGTTTTTCTAACCCAAAGTTTCAAAATCCTTCTGCAATGCCCCACTCCCCAGATGGTCAGGGCTGTCACAGCAATACCCTATTTCTGTCTTAATTAGAGTTGCTATTGTGTATGAAACACTATGACCAGAAGCAACTTGGAGAAGAAACAGTTTATTTCACTCACAGCTCCACATCACACTTCATCAAGGAAAGCGGGTAGTGAAGGAACTCAAAACTCAAGCAGATAGGAACCTGGAGGCAGGACCTGATGATGAGGCCATGGAGGGGAGCTGCTTACTGACTTGCCTGCTTTCTTATAGAACCCAGGACCACCAGCTCAGAGATGGCCCCACCCATCATTGGCTGGGCCATCCTAAATCATTAATTAAGAACATGTCCTGCAGGCTTGCCTACAGACCAATCTTACAGAGGCTTTCTCTCCTCAGATGACAATAGCTTGTGTCAAGTTGGCATAAAAACAGCCAGCACTGATCAGGGTGTTTTATCACAGCAATGGGAAGAAAAACTAGGACAAGTTCAAGGCCAGCCTGGGCTACATGAGACTATAACTCAAAACCTCCAAAATACAAATATAAAACTGAAATTCCAAATTCTTCAGTTCTCAACTCAGAAAACATAGACATAAGGTGGATAAATTGTCCAAGAGCTCAGGCTGTCCTAGAACGGAAGCCTCTTAGCATAATTTCAGGACTCCGATCTCGGTCAGAAAGAGCAAGTGCCTCTCCAAGCACTGGTTCTGACACTTTAGCGTACTTGTCCCCACACTAGTCTTGTTTAAGCATCCATGCCTTCCACTGCGCCCTAAGCTCACCCATCTTTAACCTCTAATGCCTGGAGCCCAATAAATGCTGGGTGAAGGAGGTTTTATGATAACCATCTGCTGCACTCTGAGTGTTGACTTACATCAGATTCTCAACCTGTGGGTCATGACCCCTTTGGGGTCAAATGACCCTTTCACAGGAGTGGCCTAGGACCACTGGAAAATGCAGATATTTACATTATGATTTGTAACAGTAGCAAAATTACAGTCAGGAAGTGGCAACAACAGTAATTTTATGGTTTGGGATCAGGACAGCATGAGGAACTGTAATAAAGGGCTGCAGCGTGAGGAAGGTGGAGACCCACTGACTCACATGAACCAGCACAGCACATGATTTGTCTTTAAAATTATTTTTTGCACATGCATCCTTCCCACATATAAGTGCCCACAAATGTCAGACCCAGTGCAGCGTTACCCTCTGCCTCCTGATCAGGTTTCGTTAATGTACCATGATCAGCTCTATATACCATTTTTTTTTAAACAGATAAATGTATGAAGATTTGGGATATGTAAAATCCTAAATGTATTTTAGTTAATATTAATTTTTCTTTTTTGTTGTTCTCTTTTAAAGTAACATTTTCTCTTATTCTAATAGTAATTCTCATTAATCACAGAAACTCTGGAAACTAGTAACAAAATAAACTGAAAATGACCCAAAATCATACCGTGCATTCTAATTATTTTCTTTTTTTTTTTTCTTGAGACAGAGTCTCATTAATCCAGGCTAGCCTCAAACCCGCAATGTTACTGAGGGTAACCTTGAAATCCCACTCCTTTCCACACCCTCTGGGTTGTAGATAGACTGTGTTCTGTATGCATAATGAGGACTGAACTCAGGGCCTCGTTGCAAGCTAGGCAAGAACTGTACCGACTAGGCCACAGCCACGGGTCCTGGTGTCTCTTGAATTCTTCAGGAATAAATGCAAGGAACACAGTGTAGCGGCAAAAGGTGAAGTTTTGAGAATCGTGGCTGACTTAAATTATCTCGCTAGACAGTTGCTTGATGAGGTAATTCTTCATTTGGCACAAATCAGAGGTGTAAATCATTTGCCAGTCACACACAGTGAGTAAGGGGCTTGGTAAGACATTGGACCAGGTTTCTCATCTCCAGCAAAGAGTTAAGGGGGGAGGGCTAAACTCTAACGCTATCCCCCTAGAAGGGCATTTACTTCATTACTACAATAAGCCGCATGGTAAGTCACGAGGGGGTTTTCATTCTTCTAATATGTCTCTACTGTATTTAGAATCTGATAAAGCCCTTATTAGAATTCATCTCTTTAAGAAGAAAAGGAACCGTGGAACTAAAGAGAGGGTTGGAATAATCCATTAATTATATCCGTTAAGCTTCAGTTACAGCTAACAAGGAATATCACATGACTGTGGTGTGTGCTTGTTCTGAACAATAAAGAACACGAGGAGAGATAAGATTCAGGGCGAACATGTCCTTCAGCAGCACCCTGTAGGCAGTGGGGATGAAAGTCATTAAAAAAGAAATTGATTGAGGTATTTTAGTAAACAAAAGAATTCGATGCTTCCCCATCAGGAAATGTATTGTTAATGTAGTGCTGCTGCTCAGTCTGCTAGAGAAAATGTTTTTTCAGGCTTCTCTCTTTAGCCTCATTCTTTTCCTGTCACTTTTCAAACAAAATTAAAAAAAAAAAAAGATTGAAGACGATGGTCCTATTTTATTTACTTCAAAAGAAACAGGCTGTTGCATTGTGCTTGGAACAGTTTACTCTGGCCTTGAAACAGTGTGAAAGGGAGCCCGTGTAATGACGAGGCGGTCTCTAGGAAGGAGCAAGGGAGGACTGACTGGTGCTAAGAAAATGAACAGGCAGGAAAACAAAGGCTGCTTGATAAAAAGTAAACAACTTCTGCAGATAATGCGGCCTCCACATCATGCCTTTGATACTGACTGACCCGGTAGCTGAAGCAGCACCAAGGTACCATGTCGGCACTGCCTTTCTGATAGTTTTATTTTACATTGTTGAACTTTTACACTCACACTGTGTTACCTTAGGGTTATACTGACCATGATGTTTATTAAAATATGGAGCATTATATACCTGGAAGACATTTGTATTCTGTGGGCTGGGGCTGAATTACAACTTTTTAAATTTAAATTCAATTTAATTAATTAATTTATTTATTTATTCAAGACTGAGTCTCCCTATATAGCCTTGGTTGGCTTGGAACTCACTCTGTAGACCAGGCTGGCTCCAAACTCATAGAGAGCTACCTGCCTCTGCCTCTCAAGTGCTGGAATTAAAGGTGTGTCCTATCATGATCAGCTAGAATATTCTTCTGAACATAAATATAAGATATTGGGATGGAGTAAAAATTATAACAGGGCATTTTAAAAATACCGTATTCACTCTGAATTGCATGTCAGATTACCATACAGGACTGAAAAGAAGCTTCTGTGTGGGGCTGGAGGAGGTCAAGGGAGATCAGTTACAAGGTGTTTTACCCCTGGGTAAGTAGGAGCTGGAAATGAGACGGCAAATGTTTTGTAGAGTGGTGTTCCTATGCTGTAAATGAATCCCATGCTATCCCCATGGACAGGCAGGAAAGGCCTACCATTGCCCTCAAGCAAGTTGGACAGGGACCTCACCAAGCCCATCCTAGTAGCCTAATGTGTGGTCCAGTTTTTCCTTCCCAGCTTGGGAGATTACCGGCTCTGAGAGTGGTGTCTGTGATGGCTTACATGAAGAACAGAGGTGTTGACTTTGATCTTGTCTAAGAGGTCCCTGAAGAGGATACAGTTTTCTGTTTGCTTTTTAGAAAGGATTTATTCATTTTGTTTCATGTATATGAGTGTTTTGCCTATGTGGATGTATACACATGAGGTGATATTGTGATCCCCAATATATTGTGCACCTTAATAAACTTATCTGGGGTCAGAGAACAGAACAGACACTAGATAGACATAGAGGCCAGAAAATGGTGGCACACACACCTTTAATCCTAGCATTCCAGAGGCAGAGATCCATCCAGATCTTTGTGAGTTCAAAGCCACACTGGAAACAGCCAGGCATGGTGACATACGTCTTTAAGTGATGGTAGGAAGCAGAAAGGCATATAAGGTGTGAGGACCAGTAACTAAGTTTGTTAAGCTTTTAGGCTTTTAGCAGCAGTTCAGCTGAGATCCATTCAGATGAAGACTCAGAGGCTTCCAGTTTGAGGAAACAAGATCAGCTGAGGAATTGGCTAGGTAAGGTTGGCTGTGGCTTGTTCTGTCTCTCTGATCTTTCAGCATTCACCCTAATATCTGGCTCCTGAGTTTGTTTTTATTAATAAGACCTTTTAAGATTCATGCTACATACACGCATGTGCCATGTGCATGCCTGGTATCTGAGGAGGTCAGAAGACAGTGTTAGATCCCTTGGGACCTGGTCCTCAGCTGAGCTGTCTCTCCAGCCCAGGATACAGTTTTACACAGCAGCAGACAGGAGGTGGAAGTGCCCTCAGCACAGGAGGAAGAGTAAGAAGGCAAAGGGGCCTGGATTCCTATTCTGATGAGTTACAATTTGTTCATTGAATTCAGCTGTCGCTGTGGAGAGAGACTAGCAGGATGTCATTGACATTCCCAGCGATGGTGACTGAGGGTGTTAGAAACAAACCAACAACACCAAGACCCCATGAAGGGACACAAGAGCACAGTGAAATCGGCTCAGTGAGGCAAGTTCTTTTTTCCAAAAGGGTGTTCCAGAACCCAAAGAGGCCTGGCAAGCACACTTGGTTAAGGTGGCTTCGGTCTTTTGCTCCAGACATAGACAGTGACTGTGACTCGTCCTATAGGTGGGAGCTCGATTCCCAGGCTGAGGATCCAAGCAGGTCATGCAGAGGGGAAGGAAGAGCCAGGAAACATGATCCAACTCTCACTGGGCTGCCCACTCTGACAGAAAAACCAAAACCAAGAACCTTGTTTTCCACAAGGATATGTTTAACAACTACTCTGTTCTCTCCTCTCCTTCTTTCTCTC
>CABHPP010128591.1:33583-46604 GCA_902168425.1 Peromyscus attwateri | reverse complement strand
GAGGAGTAGGTAAGTCCAGTTCCCTTCTCAGCTTCCTCTCACCCTTCAGTAAGAGGTTGGAAGAAGAGAATCCCTGGGATAGAGGGGGGAATAAAAAGAAAAGAAAAGCAGATTCTCCTTCCTGGACTCCAGGATTTTCCTTGCCACAGGCCAGAGGATTGGGAGCACGAAGAGATACATTTCTTCTAAAACTGGAAATGTAGTGTTATTTCATTTAAACATACTTAAACTTTTGGCTATTTGGGTGAGGCATTTATTAAACCTAGACCATGTTTTATAGCTCAAAGTGATAAGGGAATTGATTTTCTAAGAGGACCCTGAAAATGTGTGTGTGTGTGTCCTGGTTTGTTTCAAAGAGATGGTTGGTGGCCTCCCCTGCCCTGCTGACAGGACTGTAACTCGCCAGCACCGGAGACAAGGGAGAGAGGGAAAATAGAAAGGAGAAGAAAAGAGAAAAGGAAAATAAATCCAATTCGAGGTTAGAAACACAGTTCAATTATTGGTTGTTTGCCTAAGGTGCCCAGAGCCCTGAGTTCAGTCCACAGCGCCAGATAAAGCAGGTATGGTGGTCCACACCTGTAATGCCAGCACTTAGGAGGTAGAAAGCAGAAGGATGAAGAGTTCAAGGTCAGCCTCAACTACAGTGAGTTCAAGGTCAGCCTATGATATCACAGAACAAAACGAATACACTAGTGCAAGTTAGTGCTTATACATGCAGATCTGTGGACTAGTTTTGTGTGGAGGGGAGGTGAAAAAAAAGACTGTCTTGTATTTTTCCCATTCTCTTTGGAGAAGAACGCTCAGCTAGCATCAAAGCTGAATTGAAAGTCCAATGGGAGTATTTGCATATTCAAGTCATATCACATAACTACTGAATTATGGTATTCACTATTTGCAGCTTTCCCCCCCTTCTAATATAACAAATTAATTTTCCTTGGAACCTTTGAGTTTGCATTTGAAGACTAAGCCCCCATCACGAACAGCTAAGAGCCCTGGAGACTGCAGTGTGCGGGTCTTCCCGAGATGTTCTGGTCTTGCAGAGGATTCTGTGCACAGTCGACTGTCTTCCCTCTCAGTACCTGAGTCCTGATACTCGCTTTATATCTTGAGGGATTTTGTTAAAAGAGAAACTGCTGTGGTTGCGGACATGGCAGAGAACAGAGAATGCTGGTTTTATATTAAAGGAAGATCCACCTGACTTTGGAAGCTCGTTTGACTTCCAGTTCCTCATTTCCTCTGGAAGTGTTAGAGTTCTCCCTCACAGCAGAGTTGACAATTTTTCTGAAAAATATTTTTTTCCTTCTCTTGCTCTTAAAAAAGGTGCACAGATGGGTCTGGGGAGACGGCTGGGGTAAGGCTGAATATTGCTCTTGCAGCAGTAGGTTCTAACAGGCACAGCAGTTATATAACTCCAGTTCCAGAGGGTCCAGGAGGGCAGTCACACTCAAGCTCACATACATACATATAATTAAAATAAAATAAATCCTTAAAGAAAAAAAGGTCAACCTTAAAATGTGATGGTCAGCAGTCATGAAACTTTTATTTTCTTTTCCAGATACCTCAAAAATCTGTATATAATTATGCATGTATTTTCTACATGGGTCAGTTCTTTTGTTTTTGTTTTGTTTTGCGGTTCTTTTTCTGTTTGTTTTTGTCTCCCTCCTGGAAAATCTGAAGCTAGGACTAATGTCAACTTTAGCTGCATAGAGATTCAGAAGGGTGTTATGTTCCTAACCACACACACAATCATATAGTCCTATATAGTTTACTTTGTTTTGCAAAGAGTCCATTTTCTTGGTGTAAAGTGATTTGTTATTCACAGTTTCCTTGTCTTCAAATTGTCAAGGGAAACACTGTAGAATTTTTAAAGAAGGCTGTAGGCAATGCTTTCATCCTTGAATCTTTGGAGAATTATAAAAACAAAAGATTACTGAACCTGGAAGGAACCAATCGTGAAGATATTACATCTGAGCATAAGCAAGATTTCCTCTTGGATCGTTAAGTTATAGAATAGAAAGACTGCATTCAGGGAGTTGGAGAAAGGTGGGTAATATCTAAACCAACCAAGTAACGTTTTTACAGTTCCCATATATCGACAGCAGTTGAATTTAATAGACTTTTCTCACATTCCAAATATAAAGATTTTTCTGACTATGCACCAGGCATTTAAGGAGAAAGCACATAAAATGAATCAAAACTTTAAAACTGCAATATGTTTTTATATGTTCTCTTTATTCATGTACTTTGGGGTTAGGGGGTGCTGGGGATTGAACCAAGGGTCTGTGTACACAAGGCACACACTCTGCCATGTAGTTCTACACTCTCAGAATCATGTGAAAATGTAAATGATCACAAAGGAGGAGGAACTGATCTATTTTCCTCTCCCCTGCTCTCTCCCTCAAGCCTTTTCTATAACCAAGGTCCCCATGAAGAGGGAGGGACCTCAGACAATCCGGCCAAGCTCAGACCAAAGGCATTGACTGTCTAACTTCCTCCTCTACAATTTATTCTCAACTGCTGTGGGAGGTTCTGTATGTCAAATGTGATTTGCTCTGATTGGTTAATAAATAAAACACTGATTGGCCAGTAGCCAGGCAGGAGGAAGTATAGGCGGGACAAGGAGGAGAGAATTCTGGGAAGTGGAAGGCTGAGTCAGAGACACTGCCAGCTGCCGCCATGACAGCAGCATGTGAAGACGCCGGTAAGCCACGAGCCCCGTGGCAAGGTATAGATTTATAGAAATGGATTAATTTAAGATGTAAGAACAGTTAGCAAGAAGCCTGCCACGGCCATACAGTTTGTAAGCAGTATAAGTCTGTGTGTTTACTTGGTTGGGTCTGAGCGGCTGTGGGACTGGCGGGTGACAGAGATTTGTCCTGACTGTGGGCCAGGCAGGAAAACTCTAGCTACACTCAACCCTTGACTTTGGACATTGATTTTGTTCAAGTCCTAGGATCTGACATGTCAGTCTAGATGACAAGTGTCTGTCTAATCCTCCGTCCTCTCCTCCTCTGGCTCCACATCTTGTGGTAACTGGGGCATCCTCAGAGCCAACTCCTGAACCACTCTCTGGTTTCAGCCCACAAGGAAAGAACTCTTACTGGGCAAGCATAGATCAGACAGAAACATAGTTATTCATACACATTTGGTGACTTGTCTTCTATCTTTTCCTATCATCATTTTTTTTAATTTCCTAAGCACATAGTGTATATTCAGAAAACTTTTTTTTACTATCCTGCCTTTTTATTTAAAATGACAAAACAATCCTTCTAGTATAGTATCTGTAATTGTCATATTTATGACCATAAAATATTGTCTAATTGATACATCAAAATGGATGTGGCCACCTGCCCTGGTGGTGGACATCTGCTCTACAGCTCTTGCTTGTAGGGAAATACCATTTCCTCCTTTTCATGGGTCTGTATAGAGCTACTGACCCATTCACTCCCCACTTTGAGTTACTCAGGGGCAAGAGGGGGACTCACACCAAGCAGTTACGCATGGTCACTAGATAAAAGGGTCTTGAGCCCTGTATCACAGTGCTCACGCTGGTAGACGGTGGGTGCATTCATTAGTCTTCTTGTTGCTGTGACTAAGTATTTGAGAAACAGCAACTTAAGGATACAGGTCACGATGGAGTGGGGTCAGCAAATGATGGCTGTGGGAACGTGAGACGCCTCACCACACAGCATCAGGAAGCTGAGAGCAGAGAGGGCCACAGGATGAGGGCCGGGCTGCAAAGCTTCAAGGCCTGCCTCCAGAGAACTACTCCATTCAGAGAAGCTTGTTCCTCCAAGGATCTACAACCTTCAAAACCGTGCCACCAGCCGGGGTCAAACTTGAGACTACAGGGTACATGTCACATTCTCTCCACAAGACATGTTAAGACCTATGTTAAGTCATAAGGCCTCAATACCAAGGACCTTGGAGCTAGACAGACCTCAGTTCTGATCCCTCTTCATGTCATTCACTCAAGAACTACTTTCTACTACTTTCCTTTACTGACTATCATTAGGTTTGTTTGTGTTCTCTGCAAAATGCAAGCATTATGCTTATCTATATTATTTTGAATACTCCTGTGGCAAATATATGTGAGTGTGTGATGGGGGATGCATTCTTAGATATTTTACATAATTTCCCACCAGTGGAATTACTTAGTCAAATAGTATTAACATTTTTCTGATTCTTAATATAAATTTCCCAAATGCTTCCTAAGAGGATTATACCAATTTACATTGTATATTATATGTTGCTGAAAATATTACCAAAAATTAGATTCTGTTCAAGAGGACCTTATAACAGAATGACATATCTCAAGTACGTAAAACAGAGAACACAGAGTATTTTCAGTTCAACACCAAGATAATTTCATTGAATTGTTCATGTGATCTCATGGAGGTATGGGGAATCCTCTATTGATGAGTTAATTCTGTATCAAATCTAGGTAGGTAAATAGATTTCTTGCTTAAGTAACTTATGTCTGTGCTGAAAGTCTGACCCTTACCAAGTATTTAAAATGTCCTTTTACTTAATGAAGTCACAAAAACTGTCCTACTGGTATTGTAGAGCTAAGGAAAGGAAGTGTTATAACCCTGTGCATCCTCCTGATGAGAGGAAGGTGTATGGGGGCTCAAACCGAAGCCTGCACAGCTCTTGGGCCTACCTTGTAGAACTGAGTCACTGCTGTCTGCTCCTGTGGAACCGGAAGTGGGCGTGGAGAGTCAGGGTGGAGCCTTGGCTTCACAACTTAATAACCACATAAGCTGAGGAATTTCACTCAATCTTTTTGAATCTTTGTTTTCTAATGTATAAAACTATAGTAATAATTCCTACTCTGCCACTCATAGGACCTCACAAAGCACATAGAGATAATGTGGGAGAGGGGCTACATATGTGTGAAGCATGATTCTTACGATACTAAACACCATTCGTGAGTATCTCTGACTGTATCAAAGGTCATAAGACACTGGGACTGGAATCTCACTCTTCATTTTCCCCGAGTTCTGGAGCCATCAGGATTCTGACAGGAGTTCTGTGGAGGAGGATGGAAGGTCCAGAAGCTCTGAAGAATGTGGCTTCATTGTGTGGCCCCAATGGGCGTCCTGCACTTCATGAACAAACGAGAGGACAGAGTCACCACTGTTACAAGCAGAGCTGCACACGGTGTCTCTCCCACAGGGCCTTTCCTAGCCTGGTGGTGGAGAGGGTTAGATGAAGACAGACTATTCCAAAACAAAACAAAACAAAAAACAAAGCACAAAAGGCTTGCTAACAAACGGCCATATGATGATTCTGGATGAAGCTGTGACCAGCGACGTGAGTGGAGACTGGGGCAGCCTCCGAGCCTTGACTTCCTGGGTTTCTTCACAGGCATCTGAGCTTTGGGAGAATAAGGCTTCTTTCCTGACAGTAGAATCATCGTATCTATTAGTAACAAGAAATCTCTTAGAAAGATTGCAGGGAGTCCTTGTCAACTTCTTTGCCTCCTACTCGGCTGAGCTGAAGACAGCCATCTGTGGGTGTTGTGTATGATACTGTCATTTCTGTACCCACTCCTTAGCTCCCCATCCTGTGGCCATTAGACTTTTAAAAATGTTACTTTAAAAATTTGAGATACGTTTCCTCTTCCATAAAATACAGTGCAGTGTCCAGACTCACACTAGCTTGTTTTCTGATCACCCTCTGGCAATGTTGGGGACGTTTGCTCTCTCTGTGGGGTCTCTCCTTTGGTGAGAGTATACATGGGGCCTCCTTTGAACAGAATGTCCCAGTGGAAGGGCGTTAGGAGACAAGAGCTAATTGGAACTTTGTGATTAGCTGTCATGGATGCCTGGGCCTGTCGATAGTGCTCAATAAAGCCAGAAGGCCAAATGTTTCTTCCTGCATACTGATTGCTGAATCCGATGTCTCAGCACAGAAAAGCTTTCTAGAGAGTCGGTTTCAGAGTGATGCTCTTGGCTCATAAGTGGTTAAAATCCCTATGTGCTCTTTGATGATTCTGGAGAATTATTCATTATGGCTGAGGTGGCACTGTAATAATAGTTTTGCCCTCCAGTATACACAAGCCTCTCCCTGGTCTCTTTGGTCCCTGCATCAGTTATAGCTGGTCCACCATCCTGAGCATTTCTTCCCAGGCTCTAAGAACAGTAAGTACATCCTCTGTCTGCTTAAAGGATGGGGGGATTTCACATCTTTCTCCTTGCTCCATTTCACTCCCCACTGCCTCCCAACGAAGCCCAGGCCTTATTCTCCATGCCCACCATCAGGTGAGTACAAAAAGAGGCTGTTTGGAGCTACTCTGCTTTCTTCCTTCTGAAGCTCTGCTGCTCAACTCCTTTTTAAAAGACCCTTTTATTTTAATTTACGATGTGTGTGTATACATGAGTGCAGGTGCAGGCGGGGAGGGCGTTGGGTTCCCTGAAGCTGGAGCTGTAAGAGTTTGTGAACTGCTCTATGTGGCAGCTGGGAACTAAATGCGAGTCCTCTGTGAGCGCTCTGAACCTCTGCGCCATCTCTCTAGCCACCACTGTCTTTATTCAGTTCAGGATGTTGCCTTTTCCCCCCAGTAAGCTCTTACTTTGGCTAAAGTTAGCCAAAGTCTCCTTGCAACCAACAACTAATAAAACACCAGCTTGCACTGATGTATGTTGCTTTCAAACTTGTGTGTTTTTTTTTCCTGTCTAGTACAACTACAATCTTTAGTATTGGCTTCCTTTATTTGGGTAACTTCTGTTTGTATTCATGTCTCATCTCCCCAAATAGAGTGTGGTCTTCTTCAGGCTGTTGGACCATATTCTATCCATCTGTAGACACCACGCAGCACCTAACATTGCCTTTCACAAAGGAAGTACATGACAGACAATTTTTGATTGATTATTCCATTTTTCTCCTATTTATCCCCGGTTGTTTCCCATTATTTCAAACGTCTCCACAGAGGTACTAGAGAAAGCACACACCTTTACCTACTGTTACGCTTCTCTCCTTGTAGCAGTGAAAAGAGACTGCAGAGAGACAAATCTAAATCCTGCTTTGATATCAAGGTCTTAGCCTCTAATGCCCCATGGCTGTGGGGACTAGGCCTCCATCATTTCTTGGTCTGTGTGCCTACCCTAGGCTTCCTGTGAGGAACAAATTTCTATAGTAAAAGGGTCAGATGCAGAGGGGAAAATAGTTTTTATTTGATTATAGCAGAATGAGTAGTGATTATTTTAGTGTGTGTTTATGACAAGCGCATCTTTATATGTATGAGAAAAAGAGAATGAAAACTAGGTTGCCATGTATATTATTCAGGACTCTTGGGCTACAGGTGACAGAAACTCAATTCAAATTAACCTGCCAGAAGGAAAATATGCTGGCTTGTGTAACCTCCTGGATAGGTTAGGTGGAGAGAGCTTCACTTGGATTAATCCATCACGAGTTACTGTCTGTATCTGAGGTGTTCATGGTGCCAGTGGGGTCTTAAGAAGGGATGTAAGTTGAGTTGGGGTAGGGCTGAGCCGACAAGGACAAGACTACCATGAAATGTTAAAAGCAATGTCCCTTGAGATTGTCCCATATTTTGTAAGAGCTCCCACAAAGTAGCTCCTAAGAGGAAAAGAACTGTGTTAGTGTGCTTGTGTTGTGTTCAGTACCTTTTCTAGCTCACGTACTGTTTGTTCCCAAGGCAGCAAATACCTTATAAAAAGCTGCTGCAAGGCTGCTCCCATCTGGACTCCTTATGTGGTCTCTCCCTGTTGCTTCGTACTCAGGATGGTTGTCTTTTTCCAGACTTCTGGAACTAAGGCTTCCAGCTTTGTGTTTTCATCCTGAACAACAATGTCTTCAGATTACACTGAACCAAAAAACTGTAGCCACCGAGTCATGCTGTCAGGGTTCTTTGCCTTAGCCTACCCAGGTCAAACACTCAGAAAGCAAGTGACCTAATTCAGAGTAGGTACTCTAGAAGTGGACTCTTTGGGGGGATATGTTGCTAATTATTCACATTTTGGAACTAAAGCACTTGGTTTACTGAAATCACTACCAACCAGGCCACTTATACACTGTGGTGAGGCCTCCTAAAGGTGGGGTAGTCTAGAGATCTGAACTTTGGACAGTTCACATATTCTCCTAACAGTCTGAGAAGGTTTGTATGTGACATTGTTGTTTTTTTTTTTTTTTATTTTTTTTTTTTATTTATTTTTTTTTTTTTGTTTTTCGAGACAGGGTTTCTCTGTGTAGCTTTGCGCCTTTCCTGGAGCTCACTTGGTAGCCCAGGCTGGCCTCGAACTCACAGAGATTCGCCTGCCTCTGCCTCCCGAGTGCTGGGATTAAAGGCGTGCGCCACCAACGCCCGGCCCGTATGTGACATTGTTGTATCCAAGGAGTTTGTTTATTATATATGGCTGAATATGGCTACTCTTCCCCCCAGACCTTGTTGACATTTGACAGCCAATTTCACAGTATTGAGAGGTGATAGGATTCTTAGGAGATGTTTGGCTCACAGAGACTGGGACTTTGTGAATGGATTAACGCTAGCCAATGGGAGTGAGCTCTTGAAGGTGAGTCCATCTGTGGGGCTTTTGTGTCCACAGACTTGCCTTGTCCTGCTCTTCTGCCATGCAATAAGGCAGTATGAAGTCCCCAAAGACCCCAGCACTATACTCTCGGATTACTGTGCTGGTTAATACTGTCACCTGGGAGGCTGCCCTGTGGACATGCCTGTGAGCTGGGAAAGTGGGTAGCCCCATCCCCTGAGCTTGGGTCCAGACTGCACAAAAAGCAGAAAACTAGGTAAATGCTAGCATTCTCTGCTCTCTGCTTCCTTGACTGTGAGCCAGGTATGACCAGCTGCCTCGGGTTCCTAAGCCATGACTTCCCTGCTCTGATGGACTTAGAGCCGAAACCACCCTCTCTTCCTAAGTTGTTTTATCAAGACTTTTGTCCCAGCAGCAAGCAGTTACTCAGCCTTTAAAACTGTGAGCAGAACAGACTTTTTTCCTTCATAAATTACCCAGTTTCTGACACTCAGTTACAGCATCAGAGGTGACCTGAGATGTATACACACATGTAATACAGCCTCCGAAAAGGGAACCGTTTATTCTAAGTGGCCAGCCTTCCTTCCTTCTGAAATCATCACCCATGTTTTCTACTGATGCCCTCAGAAATGTCCATACCTGAATCACCAAACCATCCCCTGCAGGAGTGAGCAGGAGTCAGCTCAGCTAGCTCCTGCCCTGGGAGCCTCAACACCTGTGGTAAAATATGAGGGAGAAATAAGAAGGGTGAGCTTTCCAGATAAACCTTGCTGCTGCTGCTTCTTTTTTTAAACAAGCCCCTAGTTTTACTGCATAATTATTCTGAATCCACGGATGATTCGGGCAATTTTCCTGTAAGTCATTCACATATGGTCCCCTCTCACGCTGCACTCAGCTGCGTTACCACATATCTGTCTATTAATGGGAGCTGTGCTTCTTGAGTGTAAATGTTTTATGTGCATTAAGGCTCTTGGCTTCGATATCAAGGGGCATTGAACAATATGATACAGACACCTTCTCCTGTATAAAGAATTCACTGGGTTAGGTGAAATAGACTGATCTGTCAATTTCCATGCTCACTTCTAACAAGGAAGTCATTATTAGCCAAGGAACAAAGAAGTGCTGCTGTCTATGCAAACAGAAGAACAGGTTGGCTTTGCTCAATATGGAAACAGAAGAAACCACTCAAGAACCACAGTGTTTCTTCAATTAGGTAATTGAGATTCTATTTAAAATAGGTTATGATTATTTTTGTCTTTATGATGGGAGCTATCCTTGACTCAAGTGGGCAGTGTTGACCCTAGCTTTTGCAACTATGCAGAGAAGTTGGTTTTATCATAAACCCTCAAATGGTGCAGGTACTGAACTAAGTGCCCCAGCTTTCTCATAACACTCTAGATGGTGGTTTATCTAGGAACTACCTATTCCAATTCATTTAATGTGCCAGGGCCCAACACTAGTAATTGTCCCCTCATTTTTCGATCCATTTATCTGCAGGGAATTAAATATTCAGCTTCATACCTGCCAGGATAAAATCAGTCTTACTCCAAGCTCTTTCAAAGAAAGAGTTTAGATTCTTTGAAGAACTTCCTTGCCTTTTATCCAGCCCTCCTCAATTGTTAATTCTGTCCATAGCTCCAGGAGACCTGCAAGGCCAGAGGGCCTGTATCCTGTCCCGTTTCCAGAGGAGGAGAGGAAAGCATTTGCGACAAGCCTGACCTCAGAAAGGCTCACTAATGCTCTACAACTGTGAAGACCTTTCAAGAAAGATACACACACATGCAGACACACAGACACACAGACACACACACAAACACAGACACACACACACACACACAGATACACACACACACACACACACACACACACACACACACACTACCATCGCTATGGTGCTGAGCCATTAACATCAAGTACAAGTTGTTTCCCTGGAACGTTGAATCCAGCATCCTCTCTAGACAGTGAATGCAAAGGGCTTAGATTGTGAAAGTACATTAGCTTTTGATTAACCATTGGATGAGGGCCAGTTAAATTTTTAAATCTGAATGAGCTTGCTGACTCAGGCCCCTTAGCAGCATAATGGACAGCCTCAGAGCTTTCATTAAAAGGGTTTCTGGTAACTGATGTCTAGAGAAATGAGTTGACACACAATTCACTCAACTCTTCGACTTTCATCTGAAACAGAATATGTAATTTTGGAATCCGACCAGTCTCTTGAAATTTTCAGGTAAAATTAAATGTAAAGAAGCTGACACTGAAATGCTCTGAGGGAAGGGAAGCTCCGGTGGCTCTGTAACTGTCGCTTTATCCCTTTGAAGCTTGTATTTAATTACGTTTATTACATTGAAGTGCTGCTGGAGTCACAAATCTGCTGATAACGAAATCTGGAATGGCTTGTGGGAGGTTCTCAGGATGTAGCAGAGACTGGTGTGATCTGAGTATTATTTTTAACCGTCGGTCCTTTCTGGGCTCCGCCTTCTCATTTTCATCTATTTTTTTCATCACTAATAGGAACAAACTGTGACTTTGCAGAAAGCCCGACTCGAGAAAAGCTGATAAAACTCTTTGACCTAGGAGGCAGCTGCACAAATCAGGTCCAAGGTTGTACCTTGGATGCGTCCACTGTCCTTTGGTAGTGACCCTAGAGATGACCGTGGGTTCTCTTTGCTCTTATGAAAGAATGTTAATGACTTAGTTAGCTTTCTCTCCCAGCCCAGTGGGTTTTTGTTAAATTTCTAAGATGGCAGCAGTCCCAAAGGAGAAGGGAGCAATAGCCACCTTGAACATAGGTGAGTCCCTTGCAGTCAACTCTTGAACACTCCTTGAGTAGCCTGTCTTCCCAATCAGGTTGTGAGCGCCTTAAAGGCAACTGTATTTTTTGGCTTGTTTTTGTTTTATTTAATTAATTAATTAATTAATTTTTGAGATAGGGTTTCCTTATGTGGGCCAGGCTGGCCTTGAACTTGCGGTTCTCCTGCCTCTGCATTTTGAGTGCTGGGATTACAAATGTGTGCCATTCCCACTGGCCAGCAACTAAATCTTTTGTTTTTCCCTATTTGTTGCCACTCCTCTGCCTGGAAGTTCAGAAAATCAGTTTTCAGGTGATTTTCATTGTTTTTCTAAAACATATAGAGGGCAACTTTTAGGTTGTTCTTCCTCATCTGCAAAGTTACTACTCTCCTTGAAATCAGCATTGGCTACCGTGTTCATGGGGCATCTATACTGCTGCTTAGAACACCGATGCCATGTGCTGGGCCACACTTATGTCCATTCTCATCTCTCCTTCCTTCCTCCCCATCCCCATCTCTGTCACATCAGCGTTTAGTCCTTGTGTGTGGATGGGACTGTAACATATGAACTCAGGAAACTGTTGTTCACACAGAATGAGAAGTGCACGGTGGTGCAGACAGCCACGGGAAGCCTGGCAGCCTTCTGACTGATTCCCACGGGTCCAGCAGCCCAGATGCCTTCCTTTACGAGCACTGTGGTCCTGACTCATAAAGCCACACTGCCTCCTTCACATGCTAGCTGAAGTTGTTTTGTTGTTATTGTTTGCTTGTTTGTTTTGCTCTTAGAACCTAAATAAGTTTAAACAATTTAAAGTTTCTGCTATATGGATGTAGAAAGCTAGCTGCCTGGAGCTGGGGGAAGAAGGAACAGAAACCATTGTTTCATGGTTATAATGTTAGTTTGTGCTTTGTTTTTGTTTTGTTTTGTGTTTTGAGATTGAATCAGGGTTTTTTAGAGCTCATACTAGCCTTGAAGTTTTAGTTGAGGCTGTCTTGAATTCGTTGAATTCCTAATCTTTTGCCTTCCCCTCCTGAGGGCCAGGATGGTGGACATGTGGGCCACCGTGCCTGGCTCAGCGGCACATCAATGTGAATGGACTTAGCTGGAGTATCTAAATGGTCAAGACAGAAAATCTCGTGTTACGTGGTCAGCTTCCCTTTCTTCTTTACAGCCAGAGCTCTGCTCAGGTCTGTACTGCCTCGTGTGCAGGCAGCCGTTGTCACCAAACTGGTCCCTAGAAACCCACCCTGCTTGAATGGGCACCGATAGTCCCCAAGCAGCACGAAAGCTGTGATGTCTTCAGCACACAAGGATCTACCAAATCCAGGAGTAGTTTGTACTCTTCAGCCTATTGCATGGGCCCAAGGTGCTTTTCAAGCCTCCTGGGAAGCCGCTCCTGGAGCAAGCAAGGGGAGACCCTTGGCTAGACTTTGGCCCTTCAGTTTCATTAAACCTTCCTTCCCCTCCCCTCCCCTCCCCTCCCTTCCCCTCCCCTCTCGTCTCCTCCTTTCCCTCTCTCCCCTCACCATTTGTCTTTTTCCAGACAGGGTTTCTCTGTGTAGCCCTGGCTGTCCTGGAACTCACTCTGTAGACCAGGCTGGCTTCAGACTCCGAGACTTTCCTGCCTCTGCCTCCCTAGTGCTAGGATTAAAGGCATGTGCCACCACTGCCCCTTCCTTCCTTCCTTCCTTCCTTCCTTCCTTCCTTCCTTCCTTCCT
>CABHPP010128591.1:0-24187 GCA_902168425.1 Peromyscus attwateri | reverse complement strand
GAACATCACATCTTTTTGATAGTTTTCTGGGGAGACGCGGTTGGTGCGGGGGGGGGGGAGGACTCGGGGGGGGGGGGAGGGGGGGTCAATTAAAGAGCCATGACCAGGAAATAGATGTGTAAAACAAAAGGAAGTGGAGGTTCTGTGAAGGCGTGTTTTCACAGTCGATAAGAGTCTTCTCTTCCTGGCACAGGGTAAGTACCTTCCTCATGGAAAAATTTCTGAGTTGTTTTTATTTAGAAAGGAGACATGAGAGCCCCTCCTGGACACACTGTCCCTCAAATGTCTTCATTCCAACAAGTTCCAAGGCGATACATTCTGGCCTGACCTCTCCTGAGTCCCTTCGTGGAGTGTGGTGGTTCCAGACTGAGGAAACTGGAAGTGTAAAGTTCTGAGAAGGGAACAGCTGGAGCTAAGTTTTAAATATTTAAGTTGACATGTTGGAACCTTAGTCCCCAAAGCAGTACTGCTCCGACATAGGACCTTCAAAGGGGCATGAGAACTTGTCTTCATGGTTGGATTAATGCTGTCATTGCAGGAGAAGGTGGCTATGGTTGGTATGAATTTCTGATCAATGAATGAGTTTGCCCCTCCCTCCCCATGGTCTTTCCTCCATCTCTCTTGCCTTCTTTTATGGGATGATGCATAAGGAAGACACACACCAGGTACTGGCACCTTGAGATTGATATTCTCAGACTCAAGAACTACAAGAAGCACATCTTTATCAATTAATCAGTGTATGGGATTCTGTTGTAGCAACAAAAAAGACTAAGTCATTTGGCATGTGCTGTGGAATAAGCCTCTTGTAACTGTAAAGATATGTCACTCAAATTGGTTTAATAAAACACTGATCGGCCAGTAACCAGGCAAGTAGTATAAGTGGGGTGATCAAACTAAGGATGATGGGAAGGAGAAGGGTGGAGTCAGGGGTCACCAGACAGACAGAGGGAGCAGGAGATGAATGTGCCATGCTAATAAAGGTACCGCCACATAGCAAAGCATAAATATGGGTTAATTTAAATGTATGAGTTAACTAGTAACAAGCCTGAGCTGTTGGCCAAATATTTACTATTCATATTCAGCCTCTGAGTCAGTTATTTGGGATCAGGCAGTTGGGACAGGAAACATCCATTTACATGCATGTTTACAGGACAGGCAGGAAGCCAGTGTGATTAACATAGAACATGAAGAGTATGTTGGAGGTCTGGGGCTGTAGAAGGCACAGGCCTTCAGCATTTTTCTAACCCCCAGAAGAGCTTCAGATTCTATTCTGAGGACATAGAGGATGCAAAGGTGTCTGAGTGGAGGAGTGACATAATTACTATGTTTGGAATAAACCAGAGAGACGGGAGAAATGGGAAGAATGTTTAGAAACTGTATAGCAACACAGGGAAGTGATGGTGGTACTTACAGGTGGCCAGAACCGTAAGGGAGTTCACAAGGGGACAATGAGTGTGTCTAGCTGACTCAGTTCCACATTCCTCTAGGCACTGAGATTGGCAGACAATAGGAATGCAAATGTTTGTTGAGTGAATGGATAAACGGAGGACTTCTGTGAAGCTTCATTTCCTTGCCTCTGAAATGGGAGCAAGATTTTACCTCCAAAGCCAATTTAGCCAGCTTTCTATCACCATGAAAAATACTTAATGTAATTGAAACATGAAGAACAAAGGTCACAGTCTTAGGATTTCTGGTCTTTGGTCAATTGGTGTGATTGCTTCCAAGTCTACGAGGCAGCACCATGTGGTAGCAGCATGTAGCTGTAGGAACTTCTTCTCTGTGGTGAAGGAGCAAAGAGATAGACGAGGACAAGATAGGGTCCACCCCCTCTGAAGCATGCAGCAGTGACCTGCAGACCTTTGAGGGGGCTTCCAGGTACAGACTCTACCACCACTCAGTAGTGCCAAGCTGGGGATTGGCACCCCGGCCTTTGGGAGACACTGTAACAGTGGGTTATCGAAGGAATCAAGTGATAGAATTTGTATTACTTACTTAGCACAGCAGCTAAAATGTCAGGCTAAGATGTATATATATTAATAAATATGAGGCAATTTTGGAAGAGTTGCCTTTGCAGAGAAAGAAGAAGGCAAAACTTTGTTCTTCAGTTTAGACACTAAAAATAAACAAAAAGGTACTGGATTTGTGAGTCACTTTTAACTTCCTTTTGTGCTTTCTACCAGTGTTTGAAATTTTTCAATAATGAATCTGTGGGATGAAGACAGGAATGAAAGGTAAGGTCACTGGAATTTCAGTTTTCAGGCAGCATCAGAGCCAGGAGACTTTCTTCTGCTCTTTTGAATGTCCCATTTCTCTGGCTCTTTGAATGTGGGTGTCATCCTTATCTCCTCTCCTCCTTCTCTCTTTTTAGTTAAGTGTAAAGTGAGCTTTTGAAGTAGCTATAAAGCAAGAACAACAACTTCACTCTCTTAGTTAGGAGGCTCTTATTCCTTCAAAAGAACGAGCAGGGCTGTTTAACGGTTCAGTCCCTTGAGCTGCAGCCATTCATCACGATAACTATATTTGATCTCTCTGAAGTCAAAAGATTTCACTGAGGAAATGGGGCTCTTTGTTGGAATTTACTGAATATCCAAAGAGGGGGGTTCTAAGACTTCTTAGATGAGGGTACCAAAAGGTGAAGTGATCTGTGCGGTCAGATACAGGGCAAAGGGCAAAAGTCACCAAGGAGGTTGTCCGTCAAACCTCATCTTAAGACCACGTCAGGAATGAGCGATGGTGCTGGAAGAAGCCCTAAGATGTGAGTGCTCCATGGACAATGGAAAAGTCCTCCCAGCCAGCTGTATACCAGAGACTCCTGGGAAACCAAAACAGCAGCAAAAATGATTTGATTTCTGGTTCTCATCCAAAATGAATTAAATTAAAATATCATCCTAGTGAATCCTAGATATTGCATCTCCTGTATCCCCTTAGATTTTTCTGGAAGTTTCTCCTGTATGGCCAGAATCAAAAGCCACACTGATGATGAATGCAACAGGAGCAATCCTGGAGACCTGGGAAGGCAGAAAACTCAAAGGTGTATAGTGATAGTATCAACAATCATTGTCACAGTGCTATTAGTATAATATCATTCATTGAGCTCTAAATGTGTTAGATATTTGTTTTAGTTACAGTTTCTATTGCAGTGAAGACCATGACCATGACCATGACCATGACCATGACCATGACCATGGCCATGGTCATGACTATGGCAACTCTTATAATGGAAAGCATTTAACTGGGGCCTGGCTTACAGTTTCGAGGTTTAGCCCATTATCATCATGGCGGGAAGTATGGTGGCATGCAAGCAGACCTGGTGCTGGAGAGTAGCTGAGAGTTCTACATCTGGATAGGTAGACAGCAGGGAGAGAGAGACCCTGGGTCTGACTTGAGCACTTGAAACCTCAAAGCCACCCCCACAGTGACAAACTTCTTCCGACAAGACCACAGCTACTCCAACAAGGCTAATCTCCTAATAGTGCCACTCCCTATGAGTCTACGGGCCTATTTTTATTTAAATGACCACAATAGTTAATAGAATTTAAAAAAGAAAGAAAAAGGAAAGAAAAAGAAATACGACTGGTCCTGGTATAGTAGAGTAGAAAGTTTATTGTAGATTTGTGGGAGGGCATAGCCAGAAGCAGGGGCATCTGGGGGAGTCCAGAGTGGTCATGACCAGTCTGAGCTGTGCCTTGTGAGGAGTATGGGGAGGGGAGAAGGAAGAGAGGGGAACCAGGTGCAGCAGCCAGGAGGCCCAAAGGTTCAAAGAGAGGGCTGGTAACCAAAATGATTGAATTATATAGAGAAGAGCAGCTGGGCTGCAGAGTTCAGAGTAGGGGGTGGGATATGCCAGTCAGGAGGATCCTGTAACAGGTAGGGACTGAGGGGTGCAGGGAGAACCTGGGGGCCAGGTCCACTTTGTTATGTTAAATAGGCACCTAAACCATATGTCCTAGGTTTGAAACCTAACAGTTACCATTACTATGAATATACCCATTTTACAGATGAGGAATCCAAGTCACAAACATTACGTTATTTTTCAAACATGACGAATGTTGAAGCTGAGAATCTGTGCTCTTCACTGGTGCACTTGCTGCTACCTGCCATGTAGTAATAGTGAGCTGGGGCCCTGTGTTCTTTATTTAGAGTGTCTGTGCCACAGCATGCAGGTGGGGGTCAGAGGACAATTCGTGGGAGTTTGTTCTCTTTCCACACGTGGATCCTGGGATCAACATTTAGGTCAGCAGGCTTGGAGGTGAGTACATTTACCTATCATGTCAGGCCCTCCACCTCTCATTTTTAGGAATCATAAATGACTAACCTGTAAGCTGTGATTCCTTTGGGAACCTAACCTGTGGAATAAGCCCATGGCATGTGTTAGTTTCATAAGTGTTCCATAATTGCCCATTAATCAGTTAGTTATGTAAGATAAGTAATAAGATCCCCCTCTCCCCACCACGGTCTTTCCTTTTGTGACAAATCATTCTTGACTATGTAATCAGCCAGTTGGGTTACTGGAACAGATGGGACATGTTTCTTCCAGAATTTCAAAACTGAAATGATTCCTATTCAGTCTGGTGACAAATGTCAATTAAAATAGTTCTCCCTTCACAGGAAAAAATTAGTTCGAAAAAAATATCAACCCTGATTGCCAAGAGCAATTTGTTTCTGCAGTAAAACAAGCAAAAAAGCCAAATTCCCCAAAACTAGGAAGAGCCTAGTTTTTGGAGGGAGCGCCACATCTGGGGATTTTTTACAGTCTTTGTAAAAGTTCCAGGGACCTACGCTTTTAGCATAACAAACGGGTCTTGTCAATTTAGACAAGTCCAGACCCGGCTCCTACAAGGCTATGTTGACAAAAAGATCACTCAGCGGGACACAAATACTGTTTGTAAAATATGTCTCGTGTTCATTACCGCAGGAGAGACCAACATGTAAAAAATTGACTGGACAGCAACATGAAAGGTTCTCTGATAACACACGTGCTAAGTCCTCTGCGAGATAAACGTAAGCTGAGCATGGTGCATGCACCCGAGGCCAGCACTCAAAGCTGAGGTAAGAGGATTATTAGTTCAAGGCTAGCAAAACAGTGAACCCCCTTGAATTTAAAGGCTTATTATATATTAGGCATTCTTTTTAAAACTTTAAAAAAAAATCTGTGTGTGTGTGTGTGTGTGTGTGTGTGTGTGTGTGTGTGTGTGGTGTGTCTATCTGTGTCTTTATATGCATGTCCAGAGAGAGACCTGAAGAAGGTATTATATCCCTTGGAGCTAGAGTTACAAGTAGTTGTGAACCACCCAACTTGGGTGCTGGGAACCAAACCCAGGTCCTCTGGAAGAGCAGCAAGTGCTCTTAACCACTGAGCGTTACTCCAGCAGCTTTACACCACCTTTCCATTGGTGTCTTTACTGTGGTATCAGAAGACAGAACTGTAAACAGTACACATTTGAAAAGACCTTGGGGTGACTGAATAAACACCCATGTGCACCAAAGTCACTTAACTGAAATACTCTTTCTAATCCCAACCCACTCGCTATTTCTTACTTGGGGCTATACATAGCAGATCACTGTCTATGTGACTATGTATAGATGGATTTCTAAACAGTCTTATTAAATAAGAAACACAGAATAGCCAAAGAGATCAGAGCACTAGCGAAGAGCCACGACTACCTTATCTTACCAGCTCACCACCGTTGCTTCCCAGAGAGCTTCTTCCTGTGTAACCTGTGTTTTTATTGCCTTTCTGTTCTGCTTTCTTATTGGCTCTAAGCCCAGCCACCTGACTTCCTTGTCACTGCCTGTCTATACAGACCTCCAGGTCTCTATGGTTGGTACTGGGATTAAAGGCTCGTGTCACCACGCTTGGCTGTGTCCTTGAACACACAGAGACTCTGCCTGCCATGTGATCGGATTAAGGGCATGGGCTACCAATGCCTGACTTGTTTCTGGCTCGCTGACCTCTGATCTCCAGGCAACTTATTTATTAACATACAAATAAAATCACATTTCAGCACAATTAAAATATCACCACACTATATATGTGCATGTATTTGTGAAGGGACGTGTGTGTGTGTGTGTGTGTGTGTGTGTATACATGCAAAGCCCAGAGGTCAACCTCAGGCCTGGTTCCTCAGGTCATACCCACCTTGTATTTTGAAACAGAGTCTCTCATTGACCTGGAGCTCACTGAACAGGTTACATTGAGTCTTTAGGGGGCTAGACAAGTGAGAAAACAGGTGTGTGAGTGCTAGTGGCAGATTCAACATGCTAATAGTAAGTCATATTAAGGTTTTGTGGCTATTTTGAGGATAAAAACAGTGACTGTTGAACAACATGAAATCAAGTCTTATCTAAAAATGTCCTGGATGTTTCCCAAGTGAAGCTAGACATGGTGGTCAAGATCTTGATGTGTTCTGATTGGGTAGAATGAAGTCTTCAGGATTCGGTGAGATAACACCAACCAGAAGTAAAACCCCCATCCTGGAAGTGCGCAGGACAAACACCTGGAGAGTGGCTGGCAGGACCAGCTGGACCCTGCCTGCCTTCCGTCTGCTGGTGCCGATGCCCAGTACACTGTGGCACAGAGGATGAGATTCCCAAAGTGACTAGCTGATGCCTGTCCTTCACGATTCCTGTAGCCCCTTTTCTAGATTTGATGCTCATGTCTGCAAGCAACTAGGAACCCATGATCGACAAGGCAGCCACGAGCACGTACTTACATCTTGACTCCCCATGTCTCACTCACCTGTGCCTCTGTCCCTGTTCTCTCCCCTGTTGGGCCATTGGGAACAGAGCCCATGTCACAATAAAGGGACAGAGGAGTAGTCAGCCTTCTGTTAGTAACAAGCCTTCCCTCTTTACGTCTGTCCCATTGTTGCCGTAACAGGGATTATTGACATGTTAAGAAGAAAAAACCAATGCTTATTGAGTGCCTCCTGATTGGGGTTAATATAGGCTGATGGCATTAAAGCCAGAGCACAGGAATGCCACAGCAGACGTGCAGCAACACCTCCTCTTGAGGTAGCCTGGGTGAGATCATCTATGAATGGAGACTAATGGAGAACAGGAAATTATCCGAGTTTCATCCTAAACATCATTGGGAGCACACTGGCAAGCTGGACCAGCACACAGGGCTTACAGACAAATCCCAGAGGAGACGGGGTGGGCTGGGTGGGGCAAGCTCTCCCTCCTAAACACAAACTTGGATCTTATAGGCACTCCATGGAATATGAGATTTCAAATGACGACGAGGGGACCTAAGCCCACGTGATGGAAGAGGCATGAGAGAGCACTGTCTCTCTTCTCACGAGACGTTGCCGCTCCAGCTTTCCTTCTGCTACTGTGGCAAAACTCTCTGATCAAAAGCGACGTGGGGGAGAAAGGCTTAGTTAAGCTTACAGTCCCGGGCCACAGTCCACCAACGGGGTGAAGTCACCCCACATGTGCGGTCCAAAGCAGAGAAACAAGCGCACCCACCGGTGCTGCCAGCCTTGTCTTGTTCAAGCTCAGCTCACTTTCTTACTCTCCTATAGGTCAGGGGCCAGCCCATGAGATGGTGCCCTCCTACCCCAGGTAACGTTCAACACAATTCCTCAAAGGTATGCCCCTATGCCAGCCTCGTCAAGAAGTTCCTTACTGGGGTTCCTTTCTAGGCTGTCAGGTTGACAAACTTCTCTTCAGGGTGCCGTGCACAGCCCAGCCTCACACTAGGGTGCCATGGACAGCCTGCCTCACACTAGGGTGCCATGGACAGCCTGCCTCACACTAGGGTGCTGTGCACAACCCTGCTTCACACTAGGGTGCTGGTGTACAGCTCCGCCTCACACTGGGGTGCCTTGGACAGCCTGCCTCACACTAGGGTGCCGTGGACAACCCTGCCTCACACTGGGGTGCCGTGCACAGCCCCGCCTCACACTAGAGACTGCCTCACACTAGGGTGCCGTGGAAAGCTCAGCTCACACTAGGCCCTCACTTCTAAGCTGTTCCATCTTATCCTGTCTGCTGCTTTGCAGGGAGCCGCTCCCCAAAGGCCAATGGTCTGCCCAGCTAGGAAAGTTTCACACCACCCTTTACTCCTCTAAATGGCTAAATGCGATCATGTTATTTTAATGTCTTCATACTCTGTGTGCTTGAAGCTAAATATTACATGTATGTAAATTTTTTTGTCATAAGACCTGTTGCCACTGTTAAAGATTATAGAGTTCTTTACGCCTGACTTTAAGATGTACAGGTGTTTATGGACACGTATGTAAATATATAGACTTTTTAAGTGATTTTTCTTTAAAAAGCTGCGCATCAACCTCTCTTTTTTAGTATATGTAAAATGGTCATAACACAACTGATAAAAATTCTGGGATGGAGTGTACAGGTTTTGCGTGCTTCAGATCTGATTAAGTTTCATTAAAGCCCTTCCTGGACTTCAGCCTTCCCCAGCACGGCTGATCTTCCCTTGCCTTCACCCTGGACACTTGCGAGTTCTCTCTGTTCCTCGTTCACTGTGCTGATCTTTGAGTTTACCCATTTCCAAAAGGTCAACCGAAACCCACACAGACGTTTGCCTCCTCGCACTCTGTGCTGGGTCCACCTGCCTTATCGAATACACGCCCCCTTATCACTGAGCGCTACTCAGGCTTGTTCATCCAAGGACCGTGGGTGTCACTTGTTCTACACTTACGCTGTTTTCTGGTGTCTCTGTTGCTGTGTAACAAGGTCAATACATCTCAAGTATCAGACTTAAGAGATAATACTAGATCTATGACTGATGATTCCCAGACTGCCACTGCTGAACCCTGTGGTTGTTGAAGCAGTTATTTCGAACGTTGTGTCTATCGCGAGAGTTCCCCAGCACGTGCGGCCGGCTCCCCAGCATGTGCGGCCGGCTCAGGTGAGAGGTTGGAGATGCTGGCTCCGCTGCATCTTCACACCTGCTCTCTCTCCAGGCCTGGTTTTTCGCTGGCTCAGGTAGAACGCCTGCTCCCACCCACCACCACAACTTTGAGACTCCTTTGCCCCCCTCTTTTGTCTGCTTCTGCTACGTGTTCCGGGTCTATCACTGAACTCCACAGCGAGTCCCCTGTCCAGCCTACATCACAGGATTCCTCCCCTTGTTTCTCTGCTCCTTTGGAAAGTGTAACCATTTGCTGTACTCGGCTATACAGGGGGAGACAGTGCTTTTTGCATGGACATAGTGTATAAATTGCCATGTGCTGTTGCAGCAAACCCAGAAGCCGCTTCAGGAGGAGGGAGTAGGTCCTTTTGCTGCAGACCGAAGTGTATTTTTATCTCAAAGTGTCCTCCAAATTCCCTTTTCCTGGGTCGGGCTGGCCCCTAACTCTGTCACAGGAGGAAAAGAAAACAAGCAAACAGCCAGCAGTAAAAGCTCTGTGCCTTTGAACAAATAAAAGGTAAAGTCGTTCCATTATACAAAACGCTTCTAGTGGGAATGTCTGAGAAGTTTATCCACAGGAGGACTCTCTGCCTAAAAATCCTAAAAAGTCCTTATCTCCAGCGTCACAATTTTAACGGGGCTCCCTTAGCTGATTTCTACTAGCTGCTGAAATCATAAATTTGATGATGTTTTGCTATGTATCTGCCATTTATCTATCTGCTACTTACACTCATTCAAAACCAAAAGCAGGAATAATGCTTTAGATGGTGCAAAACACAAAAACATAAAAAGATCTTTGTGTTTTCTGTGGTATTTGCCTGAGAACTTGCAAAGCCTCATAGTCTAACACTATGTATCCAGGCAACAGTAACTGATTATGTTATGTTATATATGTACTTTATAGTCAACTCTCTTTTAATAAAATGGGAAGGTTATTTGTTTGTGCTACTGTCTCAGTATTAAGAAAGGAAATAAAATAAAAAGGAACCAGTAAGAAGAAAAAAAGAAAGCCGGATGCAGTGGTGCATGCCTTTAATCCCAGCACTCAGGAGGCAGAGGCAGAGGCTGGTGGATCTCTGTGAGTTCGAGGCCAGCTTGGCCTACTTAGTGAGTTCCAGGACAGTCAGAGCTACATAGTGAGACCACATACATGTCTCATGGAAGAAGAGAGAAAGGAAGGAAGGAAGGAAGGAAGGAAGGAAGGAAGGAAGGAAGGAGGGAGGGAGAGAGAGAGAGAGAGAGAGAGAGAGAGAGAGAAAGAAAGAAAGAAAGAAAGAAAAGGAAAAGCAGAAAAGATGTAAGAGTAGAACTATTTTTATTACAGACTGATTTGAGGATGAAGATGAAGATGGCTGGATGTTTTTTCAGAATGGGAAAGAAAATTGGAAAGTCTAAGCAAATAACAAAAATTACGAGTACATTATATAAGGCATGTAGAAGATGCTAAGCAATGTTTATTTAGAAGTGTTTGGGTTTTGCCTACGCTTTATTAGATGGTACACAGTAGCTAACAGTACCAGGGTAGGGTAACTGACTGTCTAGGAGTTCTTAGCCATGCTAGACATATAAACTAATATGGACAGAGGGATTAAAAGAGAAAATATTTTGCCTCTTACACTCCAAGGTCAACTTGGTGCCAGGGAACTGTGGGACACCTCTCAGAATGTTCTGCAGCCCTAGTGAGCCACTTGACCTTTTGTTTACGGAGGCCGTGGAGATCCCATCAGGTGGACTCTAACCAGTGGCCACTCTATAAAGAGAAAGGTCAACATGGAGGAAAAACTTCCTCCATGCTTCCAAGAGAAGCCACAATCAAGGAGAGTCTTTGACTTATCCTCACATAGATGAGCAACTGGTAAAAGAAATTCCAGAAGAGCCAAGGCTGAAGTGATCCCCAAGGCCCAGTCCCTCAACTGTCCTCAGTGGGAAAGCATAACCAAAATTAAACAACGGGCCAGTCTTTAAAGGCCTCTGTGTGGCTGACTGACACTCTGCGTGGGGTAATCACAGCTGCTCAGTTATAATCAAATCAAAGGACTCTCATTCCATTCCTAACCATGAACATAACCCTGTTCATTTATTCTTAGGAATTCTGTTTGTTTTACAAGATCTACAAAATCAGACCAAGACCATAGAAAACGCCACCACCTTGTAGGTAAACAGCACTGAAAACGAATCTCTGAATTAACTGGGTTAAATCTGTTATAACCTCAGTGGTGTTAATAGTCACCCCTGAACTCTGCATACTCAACTGCTGTCTTAAATTCATTTGCTCCTGCTTACAAGATGGGCCTGGGACACTCGTCTATCTGAATATGTCCCACTGATCACCCTCCTGAAAACTAGCTAGATTACAGACCCTAAGCCCCTCTATGTCCCCAGTGTCAGCCAGAAGCAGTCAGATTGATTTTATGTCCACTCCCTAAATGATTTTAGGGTCTCAGCTGGTCAGGGAAGAATGTTAGGCAGCTAGCTAAATATTATCAGGCTTAGAGGACGTTGAGGAATGCCTCCCTCCTTCACAGAATCCTTTTCCTCCAAAATTGATGTCGGGTAGCTAGATAAGTAGCATCCTGGAGGCTGTTGAAAAAGGATCCTCCAAATCACACAAATGTAGCAACCTCTTCCAAAACTTCTGATGTCACAGACTGACCAAGAAACCCCCTAATGAGGATACCAGCCACATCCAGCTGGAAAGAATGACATGGGAAACCACTGTGTCACCTTCTCCATCTATTTATAGAAACAAAAGCCAGGAGTATTAGCTATGGCCATGCCATTTTGAAAAGTTCTTCCATTTTTGTTAAATGGCAACAATTTCCCAAGGCCACAGTAATCCCAGAGCGAAAGCCTAGATTCCTGCCTCACATCCCCCTTGTAGACCCCTGACAATGTCTGGCCATAGTAGGTAGAGCCTAAATTCCTGCCCAGAAATCTCCTCTGCAATTCCCTAATAATGGCTGGCCACAAGAGATGCTCATCAGTCCCCTGGCATTCTTTCACTCACTACTCATGCTTACTTCTAGCAAGGGCCAATCTTGGGTAACACAATAAAACTTTCCCTCAGCCCATCTTTTCCCTATCACCACATTGGGTTGTAAGCAGACATTAGGCTCCATTTTACAGAGATTCCCCTTATTACTCCTCCTGTTCCCTCTCAAAACAAACAAACAAACAAACAACCACAACTGGTAAAGAAATAATTTAAACAAGGTGAGATAAAATAACTAGTCAGTGTAGCAAGAATTTCAGAGGTAACCTGCTAAGACATTTTGTAGAGGAAAAATATAGAAAGCTGATAAACATAAAATAATAAATTTTAAAGAGAGGACTAGCTGGATGTTTTATTTATGTTTTTTAATAATAAAGGGATGAAAGGAAGTTGAAAAAATTCAAAGGCAGAACATTTTAAAGCAAGTAAAATTATGATTTTTTTTAACTTAGCAATTAATTTTAGAAACATCATGGAATAATTGCTACAGATAGCTTAGGAGGATTGAGACTGGGCATTTGTGTGAATGAGGATACCTTTTGTAGAAAAATGATTAGAATAAAAATAATGAGCTCTAGGATGTGCTGAGGCTTTGCGGGAAACACTGACTATGTAAACCAAAGGAAATATGCCCACCTGATATAATATTGTCAACCTGCTGGGGCTGCTTGGCATCTACAAGCCTTCTGGGAAATTTGGGAAGTTAACCCCAGCTTCCTTGGTGATTTCATTCCAGTCATTATACCCTCAAAGGCCATCATGCCAGCACAGGATTACTGTTTGACTGTTTATTCATACATATTTTTGGTGTCTGGCTAGCTCTGAATGCCCATATTTTTCCTCCTTTAATGAGGCTGATTTTTTTTCTTATTTTGAGTGATCATTTTCAGTTTCACCCTTTCCAATCTTTCTCTAATAAATATTTCTTTTTGACTAGTCTGCATGTTTAAAAGAAGATTGGTTGAGCCAAGAATCTGTCTGTTAGGATGTTATTATTTATGGAGAAGAGACATGGTGTAATCGTAGTGACTGACATTTCCTTAAGCATCCTCCTAGCCATTAAAAATGGGGCTGTTGCTGATGATATCTGCAAGTCTGGATTTGGGGGAGGATGTTTCCTGGTAAGGACTAAATCTTTCATTTTAATTCTCCTCTTAGATTCATTCATTATATAATTAGAGATGCCAGAATTACTGCTAGGTCCGATCTCCACTCAGGGGAAGTTAAGTAGCTTCCTAGTATAATTGCCCTGAGGTACACATAAAATCTTCCATTCAGTTGCCACTCTGTCTAAAAGTCAAGCATTAGTACTTAACTCCTTGTGTTCTTTCTGTGTTTTAGTCTCTGTCTTACTTAGGTTTCTATTGCTATGAATAGACACTACGACCACAGCAACTCTTTTAAGAAAGCATCTAATTGGGGTTGCTTGCTTATAGTTTCAGAGGTCTAGTCTGTTATCATCATGATGTGGAGCATGGCAGACATGGAGCTGGAGGAGTAGCTGAGAGTCCTACATCTTTCAGGCAATAGGAAATGGATGAGACACTGGGCGTTACCTTGAGCACAGGAAAACTCAAAGCCTTCCCCAACAGTGACACACTTCCTCCAACAAGGCCATATCCATTCCAACAAAGACACACCTCCTAATAGCTTCACTCCCTATGAGATTATGGGCGCCAATTACATTCAGACTCCCATAGCCTCCTTTCTGTAAACTTTCTTTATGTGGACATGCTATGAATACAAAACTCAGAAAAGATTGTTGGTGGTTGTTCAGAGTTGTGCTCCCTGATGGTTTGGAAACAGAGCATGATTGAGTTACATGTGTGCTGTGCATTTGCTGGAAGGGGCACAGTCTGTCAGGGAGAGTGAGAGAAATGAACCATCTCTACATTTTCTTGCATTCAGTATCAAAACTACTCTCAGGAATAGTTTATGCTATGATGTTCATGACTATTACAAAGTAAACGTTAACCCTTCAGATCATCTGAAACAGAGCCAAGGCCCCAAAGCCTTAAATGAAAGAACACAGTCCTTAGCTGGAGTCCGAAGGTGCCACGGTAGCACAGGGTCAGCGACATTCTCTCCACCTATCACTCCGGCCCTCATGTGCACACCAGCGCTCACTCACCTCACCTGAACACAAAGCAGCAGGCTGTAAACTTCTGCACATGAGTGACAGTGGTGGGTCTGGAGGAATTATCTAGCTTGCTCTCTGGTTCTCTTGTATCACAAGGCCCAACCTGATTCTTGGGCCTCATTCTAAGGAAGGGACAGAAGCCAACCCAGTTAAATAGGGCTTTCCAGTTATTTAGATAATTCTGATGCGTTAGTTCATTTGGAATTTTGAGTCTGCCAACAATGTTCAATATTATTTGTTTTGTAAATGAAGGCACTGAGAAAGAAGGAGACATGGACTGTTTGGTTGTAGACTCTGGGGCTGCTGGTTCTTGGTCTAGTTCTCCAGGCATTATGTTCTGCTATTTCCATAACAGAAAGTGCTGTATCCAGTGATAAACAAGAAAGTCCTAACGTGACTCTTACCAATGAGTCAGATAAGTTACATAAAACGTTCACACATGCCTTTTAGCTGCAGCTTTAATATTTACTCTCTTTATTCTGGAACTAATTTTCCTTAAAAAACATGTTTTCTTCATGCACCAAAAGGCTTTCAGATTTCATTCCAATTAAAAACGGAAAACTTGGGAGTCTGCTTAAAATCAGCAATGTTCACATTGACTCTTTCTTCTTCTCTTTTAATTTAAAAATTTGCATTAGTTTTGCAGAGCTATCTGGGCGAGTGACTTACAATAAGAAGAATCATAAGCCTGGTTTTAATTTACTCGTGTACATTTTCAAAATTACTGTGCCTGGAGTCTTCCAAGACTGATGTTTTTAATAAGTAGAATGTCATGTTATCAAGATTTGTGGAGCCTGGCTATCATTTGTTCAATATTTTCTTGTGTGTGTTTGTGTGTGGTGTGTGTGTATGTCTGTGTGTGTATGTGTGCATATTTATGTGAGTACGTTTGTGTGTGGGTGCTTGTGTGTGTGTGTGTGGTGTGTGTGTCTGTGTGTCTGTGGTGTGTGTGTGTCTGTGTGTGTGTGTCTGTGTGTGTGTGTGTGTGGTGTGTCTGTGTGTCTGTGTGTATGTTTGTGTGTGTGGTGTGTGTAGTGTGTGTGTGGTGTGTGTGTGTGTTTGTGCTTCTTTGGTTCCTTCTTGTCTCGGAGCACTGTTCAAGGCATCCTCCATGCATTATCAAGGCTCCATCTCTCCGTAATTCTCTTTCATAGTTTTTCCGTGTGTCAGGACTCCAAGCCTCTGTTTGAAAGCCAGCATGTATTTTTCTTATGAATTGTTTATTTTGTTTGAGAGCTTTTCTTTTTTAAGTTCTTCCTGTTTTGACTGACTTTTTTATACTGAGGACTATGAAATAAACCTCGGGTCATCCAAGGCCCATTTTAACTTGGTTTACCGGTAAGTCTGTAACACTTTAGGAATGTGACCACAGTCCGTGGGACTTCCTCACTGCCAAGCACACTTACCTGTCTCTCAACGCTGCAAGCCCGGCTCCCTTCATTTGCACTGCTTTTCAGTGTGGGACCCTTCTTAAATCTGGTTTATTTGGATTTGAGACGATGTGGTACTTCTTCATAAGAACTATCTTCACGGCCGGGCGTTGGTGGCGCACGCCTTTAATCCCAGCACTCGGGAGGCAGAGGCAGGCGGATCGCTGTGAGTTCGAGGCCAGCCTGGGCTACCAAGTGAGCTCCAGGAAAGGCGCAAAGCTACACAGAGAAACCCTGTCTCGAAAAACCAAAAAAAAAAAAAAAAAAAGAACTATCTTCAGAAATCAGAGTTATCTATTAGGAAAGTGATGACTATTGAAAATAAAATGCTGTGATAGTTTTTATTTTGGTTATCTGGTTCATTTTTGTTCTTTTTTATTGACAGCCCTGTGGTGAAGTTGCCTTGTTTGTTTTTGTAGTGGTGAGGATCAACCTAGAGCCTTGTGCACTGAGTATGCTCTGTCATGGAGCCACACTCCCCTCCAGCCCCAGACCATAACTGCTGATTTAGAAGAAAAAGAATGGTTATTCTTTTTTATGAAAGAAAGTTCCAGTGACTGACTTCCTGTCCAGAACAAAGGAAGAGCCCCTGATCTTTTCTATGTCCACACCTTCCTTCCTTTCAACAGTATCTCAAGAGGGGAGGCAGGGAAGTGTGCTGGGTGTTTTGCAGCAGCTTGTCCCCCTCATCCTTCCCGACATCGGGCTGTGCCATGGCCTTCCCCTTGGTTTGCTTTTTACTTTCTCAAACCCTCCAAAATCAATAGATTGTTTTCCTTCCCCCCCTCCTTCCCCCTCCCCTGCCCCCCCCGCTTTCTTTGTGTCTGCCTGTCTGTCTGTGGAGTGTGTGCAGCACACTCACAGGGCAGAGGTGGTCATTGGGTGTCTTCTTCTCCACCTTATACTTAGAGACAAGGTCTCTTGCTGAACTTGAGCCTGGATGTTTCTACTTGACAAGTTGGCCGGCAAATCCTCAGACTCATTTGTCTCTGCTCTGAAGTGCTGGAGGAACAGGCAGGTGGGCACCACCGTAGCCCAGCTTTTCCATGGGTGAAGAGCATCCAAACTCAGGTCTTCGTGCCTGAACAGCAGACACCTTATACACTGAGTCTCCTCCTCCAAAGCTCAACTCATATCCCCATTTTGAGGAGGAGCATTCTGCCACTGACACTGCTTGTTTAAATTACCTTCCAAATCCCCTTTTAAAAGACAACCCATATCCTTTCTTTCCTTTTTACAGAAACTTTAGCTGCTAGTCAATGGATCGATCATCTGCTCGATTGCAGACCTAGAACTGCTCTTTTAATGAATCCTGAATCTGGTCAATGTGTCATTGGGTTCTGGAGTTTTGGCTCCAGGGCTGCTCTTCCCATGTCTGTCTTCTTATTTGGCTGACTTTTGCTTCTGCAATCTCTTGTTTGCTGTGTGACCTTAGGCAAGTCACCTAACTTTCCTTTTTCTTTTTTCTTTTCTTTTCTTTTTTGGTTTTCTTTTGAGGTTAGGTATGCATGACTAAATTGAAATTTTCTCCTACTATCCTGAATTAGATGTTGGACGGTAAAGATACTTGATTTAATTTCAGGAGAACTTGGGGTTTAGACCTAGGCCTGCCATTAATTATTTGGGTGATTTCTGTCCCCAGGACCCACATGACAGAAAGAGAGACAACTCCTTCAAGTTGTCCTCTGACCTCCAAACATGCACCGTGCCATGCATGTGTTCACAAATGAGAGAGACAGACAGACAGATGGACAGACAGAGACAGAGACAGAGACAAGAGAGACAGAGACAAATCGACAGAGACAGACAAAGATAAGAGAGACAGAGACAGACAGACAGAGACAGAGACAAGAGAGACAGAGACAGGCAGAGAGAGAGACAGACAGAGACAGAGAGAGAGGAAGAAAGGGAGGAAATGCAGATGTAAAGCCACCTGTATTTTGTGCGGCTCAGCCTGTTTGTCTGTCGTACGCCATTTTGAACTGACTCAAATTCCTTTCAATGTTCTTTTCCCTTCATTGAAGAAGTGTAAGTTTGGGGAACATTAACCATTGGAGTTTGTTTAGTGCTTTGTCGTTAGTTAGGCACTTTTTTATATTTTACCCTGTTTGCACCCCCATCGTTCTGAAATAGATGTTGACAGGCACTTCGACTACACCCATCTACATGTGGGGAAACCAAGGCACAGAGGTTAATAAATCTTTCAAGGGTAACCAGTACATAGAACAGAATTAGAAATAGAACCCATGTTTTGAGACTGAAGAAGGCTCAGAGTTTAAGAGCATTTGCTGCTCTTGGAGGGTTCCTGGATTTAGTTCCTAGACTACCAGGACAGCCCACAACTTACTGTAACTTCAGCTCCAAGTTATCTGCTGCTCTTTTCTGGCCTCTGAGGCCCCCACCTGAATAGCACCTGGTGCACATACATACATGCAGGCAAAACATTCATACACATACAGTAAGTACATCTTTAGAATTAATATTTTTGTGTAACTTAATCTCCATGTCATTGACTTTATTTCTTATGAACACACATTTTTTCTTACCTTTATCTCTCTTAGATTTAATTTCTAATTTTCAATCAATCTGACAGTACTAAAGGCATAAAAACACAAACTGTTAGGTTTCCTGCCTCTCTTTCTCGTCTCCTGGAGAAGGCAGGTTTCACATATTTTATTCAATGTAATATAATGTTGCTGTAGCTAGATTTATCAATTTTGGTCAGAAAGTCATTCCTTAAATAGATTTACTACTACAATCTAACTACTTCCCATTTAAAAAGTAGATGTGGCCAGGTGGTGGTGATGTAGCTTTTAATCCCAGCACCTGGGAGGTAGAGGAAGGCTGATCCCTGTGAGTTCAAGGCCATCCTGGTCTAGTGAGTCCCAGAACAGGCAGAGATACACAGAGAAACTCTGTCTTTAAAAAACAAAAACAAAAAATAAAAACCAAAAACCAAAAACCAAAAGCCAAACCAAACCAACTGACAAACAAAAACAACAACAAAAAAACATAACTTGGGAGTAAAATCAGTGGCCAGTGGCCACGTTATTATGGACATGCACTCAATGGTAACTTGGGAGTTAAATCGGTGGCCAGTGGCCACGTTATTATGGACATGCATGTCTTGGCAACTTGGGAGTAAAATCAGTGGCCAGTGGCCACGTTATTACGGCCATGCACACTCTGGTAACTTGGGAGTT
Source organism: Peromyscus attwateri (assembly GCA_902168425.1). NCBI lineage: Eukaryota > Metazoa > Chordata > Mammalia > Rodentia > Cricetidae > Peromyscus > Peromyscus attwateri. The sequence goes on along the minus strand of CABHPP010128591.1, from coordinate 5,541 downwards.
AAATCAGTGGCCAGTGGCCATGTTGTTACGGCCATACACTCATTGGTAACTTGGGAGTTAAATCAGTGGCCAGTGGCCACGTTATTACGGCCATGCACGCATTGGTCATTGCCTGAGCTGCTTTGCTCAGGTTTGCATTTTTTCTCATTTTGTTCATTTGCTCAGCTCCCCAGTCCTCTCTTTCTTTGTTTTTGTTTGTTTTGAGACAGAGTCTCATGTAACCCAGGCTGTTCTTGAACTAAGAATATAGTTGAGGATGACCTTGAACTCCTGATCCTTCTGCATCCCCACCGAGTGCTCTGATTATGCATGCACCACCACATCCAGCTTATTTGCTTATGTTTCTAAATTTGTTACATTTCCCCCCAATGACTCTAAGATCTGTTAGGAATAGAACCCATGTTTTGAGTCTGAAGAAGGCTCAGAGTTTAAGAGCATTTGCTGCTCTTGGAGGGTTCCTGGATTTAGTTCCTAGACTACCAGGACAGCCCACAACTTACTGTAACTTCAGCTCTAAGTTATCTGCTGCTCTTTTCTGGCCTCTGAGGCCCCCACCTGAATAGCACCTGGTGCACATACATACATGCAGGCAAAACATTCATACACATACAGTAAGTACATCTTTAGAATTAATATTTTTGTGTATCTTAATCTCCATGTCATTGACTTGAAGTTAATATTCTTCCCCAAAGTGCAAACAGTTTCAAACACTCACATTCATTATCTTCTTGGACACTTCCTTCCTGGTCTCTGATGTTGGATAGAGTTGTTTACATGTCACCCTGGGCATAATTGTCTGTCCTGATGGGGCATTTATTTATAATTTTTTTATGTTCAATCTCATCTTCCTTTGTTGTAGTTCCTAGTAGTTTCCTAAAGAAACTATTTTCCTAACATACATTTTTATGAGTGCTTGAAAATGAAAATATTTTCATTCCCATGGATAGATAGGTTGGGTATAGAATTTTTGATTGAAAAGTTTTTTCCTTACATCTCCTACTTCTTGCTAGCTTCTGGTTTTGCTGTTGATAACTTTAATGGTATTCTTATTTCCAGTTGACTGCATTTGTCTTCCTCCCCAATTTATGAGACTTTGTTACTCAATGTTTTAGGCAGAGTCTTGCATCTAGAGGTTCAGGTAAATTCTGGGCAATTTCCTTGTGTAATACTTTGATGAACTAATATAAAATGTTTTTCTGCTCTTCTGTGTGCCGTGGGTGAATGTGCTAATAAAGCAATAATGTACTCATATTAACGCTCTTAGTATCTATAATGCATAATCATTATTGTCTCCTTTAATCTTTTTTCCTTCTTCATGATAAATTGGGAGCTGAATGTGGTAGCATGCATCTATGATCCTGGCCTTCTGGAGGCTGAGGCAAGAGGATTACTACAAATTGGAAGCCAGCCTGGACTACATAATGGCCAGTTAGGGCTATAGAGTGGGATCCTGTCTTTAAGAAAACTCAAAACTGGGCTAGAGAGAGCACAGTAGTTAAGAGCCCTTAACGCTCTTGCAGAGGACCTTAGTTCAGTTTGCAATACTCACACAATGGCTCACAGCAATCTATGACTCCAGTTCCAGGAGTTCTGACATCCTTTTTTGGCTTCCTTGGGCACCAGGAACACACATGGTATACATGGTGCACACGCATACAGGCAAAACACACATACATATAAAATAAAAATAAATGAATCTTAAAAAAAGCTCACTGAAAATTAAACAAAACAAAATAATCAACAACAACAATAACAGCAACAACAAAAATGGAGAAAAAAGGTGGTAGAGCTTTGCCTTCTTTCCTAATTTAGATTTCCTAGGCTTTATTTCCAAGCGCATTATCACATTTTACCTTCTAGTTACTCTCTTTTTATTTATGTTTGTTTTTGTGTTATATCCCATGTTCTCCCCTTTAAAAGTTTCCAGTTCTTGGTTGCAAAATCTTTCCATTTCTACTTGATTTCATTCCTCCTAACATCCTTCTCCCTCTCCCTGTCCTCTGGTTTCTGTTTTTTATGTCTTGTGAAACCTTACTGTCTCTATTAATAAAGAATAACGAACAGTGCATCAGGGTAGGGCTTATTGCCTAGCAGACTTCCGTAGGATAAGCCAGAGACTTGTCATCTAGTTAGGTGAAACCAGATGACAATATCTTTTTGTCTTGGAATTCTTCCAGTCCTGCATAACCATCTTCCAGTTGTTTGGAGTTGTTCTGGGAACTAGTAAGAAGATGTGCTGTTCAAATGTAGGTTTCCACTAGGTGTTAACATTTTCAGCTATTTACCTAATTCATGCCTAGCATTTTGCTGGTGTCTCAAGTCTGGAGTCTGGTTTTATTCCCTTAGAGATTGAACTTCCTATATTGGTTTGGGCTTGGGATTGCCTTTCCCTACTAAGGGTGAGGAAAGGGCTAAGAGTCCATACTTTGCCCTCACCAGTTCCCTTATGTTCATCCTAGAACCCCAACTCTGCCTTCCATGATAACCCTTTTCTCATATGGAAGCTGTCCTGTGCTCTTAGGACTCATTTCTAGTCACTCATTTTTGCAGACTTGTATATTGCCACTTTCCCATTTTCTTGGTTCCCTCATTGATATTTCTAAATGCACAGCTACCTCTGATCTGTAAGTGGAATCTTTCCACAGTTTCTGTCACTGTGAACTGATACCTCTAAAAACTAAAACAAAACAAATATGCTTCCAATTATAGGAACAAAATCTTTTCTTCTCATCTTGGTGAGGTTTGTAGAGGGATTAATGTTGTATTTATTTGAGACAGTTTTACTATGTAGGCCAGGCTGCTCTTGAACTGGAGATGTGCCATTCTCAAGGTGGGATTACAGACACACGCTGCCATGCCCAGGTAGATGGATATACTTACTTGATCTACTTTGCTTAATAGGAGTCACATCCTAATTTTTTTTTAAACATTAAATTTCACAAAAGGCAAATTTCTACGACTGAGTCTTGGCAATTAACTAATATTTGGGGGAGAGGGTAGGGTAACAAGTGCGAATATTTAGAAAGAAAAGTTTAAGAATGCTCATTTTATTTTTCAATTAAAAATTATATTAGCTCAGCATCGTGAATTTAAAATCTTTGGATTTATTTCTCTGGATTTACTTATAACAATATGTTTGAAATGTGTTAAGTAGAAAAATTGGCAGAAGGAGCAGTGGTGTGTGTGTTTGCAAGTGTGGCAGCAAGAGAAACGGATGGGAGAAAATAATGGGTCCAAGAGGAAGCAGAGTGTTAGGCTTGGGTTGGGGAGGGTGGTGTTTCGGACAATAGCCAGACAGACATTTTCAGTAGCAATGATGGTTTTTAATGAGAATCTAAATTCGACTCTTTCCTTATTGCCCAGTCTCAGAGACCATCTACGCTCTCTAACAGTCTTCAAGATGCTGCACCACTAGCTTAGTCCTGTGTCCGTGTGTCCAGCTCTTGAGAGTGACAGCTGTCTGCAGCTTTCTGAGGTCTCATCTGAGTCAATGGCAAACGACAACTAGAGAAGAGATCTCTCTTCAGCTGAGCAGTGGAGAAAGTTTTGCTTTCATCTAAATAGGATCTTTTGCTTTTTGAGTAACACAAAAACCATTTGAATGTCCTTTGACCACGTTGGCAATGAGAAGTCTTAGGTTTTTGCTTATCATGTTTCTACAATTTTTAAAGAGTATAAATGGAAGTGAAGCATAATGACCCAAATATCCAAGGGTCCTGGTACTAGGTTAACTGTGGAGAGAACAAATATGTTTAGGTTTTCTCTTGAAGAAATTTTAACCACTAATTCTTAACCATTTCATCTTACTTCAGTGAAACTGACTTTTGCCCTATCATCTCTTTGGGGGTTATTTTTTACGTTCCTGCTGGATTTAGGACTGCTATCACCAATACTACGAATTACTTTGGTAGTGTTTGGCATGCTTGGCTGCTGACTGACTTCTTTAGGAGGAAAAGGATGAGCTGGAAGTTTTAACATTTCTTGATCATAGAAGGCATTGAAACACGGGCCAAGATGCTAGGCAGGCTCTGTCATTGTCTCGTGTGACTATTTTAGATTTCTGTGTTCACATCTGCAAACTATTGCACTCATGTGTACTAGGAGCTTACACGTTTGTGAGCCTGACAGAAGACAAACCTTTTCAAAGGAGGACTCATCCCACTTCATCTGTTTTCTGTATCTTAAACTCATCATAGTCAAATGTGGACGGAAACAATTGAAGAAGAAATAAACGATGCAGGGAAAGCAGAAATTCCATGTGATCCTTATGAGAATAATTTTATATGTAGTATATTCAACTCCATTCTAAAGGTAATATTGAGAGGAGGCCTGTGGGGCTGCATGTTCAGGGTCAGGTGAATGATTACAGTGGTTAGGTGGTAAAATGTGTATTTTTAACGGGCAAATCCTTTACTCAAATACAGGCTACAGTCAGTGTGTGGCTGTGATCTCTGTTAGAGAGACAGACTCCAGTGTTCCCTTTGAATTACCTTCACTGTCACTGGAGGCTCTAAGAGGTTGGTCACTTTCCACAAGTCAGATGTGTCTCGACATTAGAACTGAGAAAGAATTGGCTGACTTTAAATTTCGGCTGGCGGGAGGAGAAGGATGGAAAAGCAGCAGGGATTGTCTACCAATGGCGGGTCCTAGGAAGAGTTTGGATTTTTATCTGTCACCGAAATTAAAAGATGTGGCCTATAATATTATTTTGACGCCCTCACCTTCTGAAGAACATCCCAATGTGGAAAAGAAAGTAGCAGGCCAAGGTTCAGGCTTGATGTGGGGCATGGCTGGTACTATTACGAGGTGGGAATGGATTGTGTGTGGTTTTTTTTTTAAATTTTTATTTTGTTTTGTGTTCGTGAGAACCGGTTGCCTTTTTTCACTTGCGAAGAAGCCTTTTTTTTTCTAGACCTTTGTTTTCCTCTTAAGTCACTGCTGAGGTATTTGCAAACCAAGCCCGCACTTATGTTTTATTCACCAATAGAGAACAAAGCATCTGCAAACAGAAGCGGCGATAAACACTGGAAACACGGAAGTCCGAGGACTCCTTATCCTAACCGGCCACCAACCGCGCATCTCAGCCTTTCTCACTCTCTTCCCTCATCTGCGAAATGGGGTTAATAGAGGATTTTCTCTGTGAAGTGGGGATGACGGAGATTAAAAGAGATGACGTGGGTACATTATTCCCAAAATAAACTCGAATTGAATCTTAACAATAATATTATGACTGTGTGGTCACAACAAAAACTTTCCTCCTCCAGCTGTCAGAAATGTCTGGTGAGTTTCACATTCCTGGTCACACCGCTTGGCTTGCTCTTTGGTGGAACTCCAACAACACGCTGCAATTTGTGCGCGGCTTCCTCTCAAGGGTTCAGCTGAAAGGCCCGTTAGAGAAAACACAAAGTACAAGACACAGAATCTCAGCTTATGCCGTCGAATCTTGGAAAGTCATCTCAAGGAAGAAACAGATGCCGCTGAAAAAAGGAAAAGGGCCCCTTTCTGGGAAACACTTCTGCTTTTCTGAAGAAAGAAGAAGAA